>JARKHS020006307.1:137500-384575 GCA_030143305.2 Amblyomma americanum | reverse complement strand
TCTCTTTTTCTTCCTCTTTCCCCGCGGGTCAGTCCTTCATCTTCTGCTTCTTCCGTCGAGGTTCTGTGGAAGCACGTTACATTTCCCTCCTCGCAGACGAGGCCCGTCGGGCGAGTTAAACAGACCGTCTGGGATGGAATCGCTTGAGGCGGGCTACATGCACCACCTGAGATTGGCGTGACCGTCGACCACTAGCAGTTAGTCGTGCTATAACGTAATTAACGTCACTTATGCACTCCAACACAACAAATGGTCCAGTGTAGTGGGATAGCAGTTTCTGACACAGACCACGCTTGCGTAGAGGGGTCCACAACCACACAATGTCACCAGGAACATAAGAAACTTCTTGGTGTTGGACGTCGTAGCGGTTCTTGGAACGCTCTTGCGAAGATAAAATTCGAACGCGGGCAAGCTGGCGAGCTTCTTCAGCTCTGCAGAGTGTGGTCGCAAGAGAAGGTTCATCGTGGATGAAAAATGGTAGCATGGTGTCAAGGCCGCAGCGAGGCGAGCGAGCATAGAGCAGGTAAAAGGGGCTGTAGCCAGTTGTCTCATGTTGCGCGGTGTTGTACGCATGAGTGATGAACGGGAGTACGCCATCCCAGTCCTTATGATCTGCAGCGACGTACATGGCAAGCATGGTGGTGAGCGTACGATTAGTGCGTTCTACCACACCGTTCGTTTGGGGATGATATGGCGTGGAGTGGCGAAAACTGCAGCTGCTGAGGCGGAGAAGTTCTTCAACAACGTCCGCTGTAAATTGACGTCCACGGTCGCTAATGAGAACTGCAGGAGGGCCGTGCCGAAGAATGACGAATCGAAGTAAGAAGTTAGATACTTCAGACGCAGTAGCAACTGGTATCGCGGCTGTCTCACAATAACGGGTTAAGTGGTCTACGCACACAAGAATCCATCGATTTCCTTTAGAGGATCGTGGGAAAGGTCCAAGGAGGTCAATGCCAACTTGCTCAAACGGGGCTGTTGGAGGTGTGATTGGCCGCAATTTGCCCGGTGGACTTGAAGTCGGCAGCTTAAAGCGCTGGCATTGCACACAGCTGGCTACATAGTGCTGGATGGTTGAACGCATGTTAGGCCAGTAAAATCGTTGTTGTGTGCGGTGGAGTGTGCGTGTCACTCCCAAGTGCCCAGACGTGGCGTCGTCGTGCATCATTTCAAGAACTGTGATGCGTAGGCTTTCGGGTACGACAAGAAGCATGCGTGCTCCTCCAGAAGCGAAATTCTTCTTATAAAGCAAACCGTCGCGAATGCAAAAAGTATTCTTTACAGAATCTTGAGCGGCATCAAACAAAGAGTTTAATGTTTGGTCCTTGCGTTGCTCAGTTCGAAAAACTTGAAGATCGGGGAAGGCTTGTGAAAGTGACGACAAGTATTCATCAAAGTTGTCTGCGTCGTCCTCAGTCGTTAGAAGCGGCAAACGGGAAAGACAATCGGCATCTGAGTGTTTACGGCCGCTTTTATGCACAACAGTGAAATTAAATTCTTGTAGGCGCAAAGCCCATCGAGCAAGCCGGCCACAGGGGTCACGAAGACTCACTAACCAGCAAAGCGAGTGGTGGTCGGTCACGACGGTGAAAGCATTCCCGTACAGATAGGAGCGGAAGCGCTGTACAGCGAAAACAACGGCGAGACATTCTTGCTCAGTAACCGTGTAATTTCTTTCGCTCTTACTCAACGAACGGCTGGCATATGCTACCACGTGCTGATCGTGACCATGGCGTTGTATAAGTACAGCGCCGATACCGATACCACTTGCATCAGTGTGCACTTCAATTGGTGCAGATGGGCAGAAGTGGCGTAGGATGGGGCCCGAGGTCAAAAGAAATTTCAGATGCCGGAAAGCTGTGTCACATTCGCTGGTCCAATTGAACGGTGCATCTTTATGCAGCAAACACGTGAGTGGGTAAGCGATGTCCGCAAACCTAGCTATAAAGCGTCGAAAGTACGAGCAGAGCCCTAAAAAACTCTGCAGCTCTTTCACTGATTGAGGCACCGTAAAACTTTTGACAGCTTCAATTTTCTTTGGATCTGGTCGAACACCTTCTTTATCAACTAAATGACCAAGAACAATTGTTTCACGGTTCCCAAAATGACATTTCTTGGAATTGAGGATAAGGCCAGCTCGTTCCATGCAATCAAGCACAATATCCAGACGGCGGTTGTGCTCACTAAACGTTTTGCCAAAAATTACAACGTCATCCAGATAACATAAACAAATTTGCCACTTGAGGCCACGCAGGATTGTATCCATGAACCGCTCGAATGTTGCAGGTGCATTACATAATCCGAAAGGCATAACGTTGAACTCGTAAAGTCCGTCTGGTGTAATGAATGCCGTTTTTTCCCTATCTGCAGCGTGCACGGGGATTTGCCAGTAGCCGGATCTCAAATCAATAGAAGAAAAGTATGAAGCGGAGTGCAGACAATCAATTGCGTCATCTATACGTGGAAGCGGGTAGACGTCCTTCTTCGTGGCCGTATTTAAGCGACGGTAGTCAACACAGAACCTCCATGTGCCATCTTTTTTCTTAACAAGGATAACTGGAGCCGCCCAAGGACTGGAGGATTCTCGAATTATGCCTCGCTTTAGCATCTCTTGAACTTGGTCATCTATTAACTTACGTTCAGTGGCTGAGACTCGATAGGGCTTCTGGCGTATAGGAGGTGCGGAGCCGGTGTTGATCGTGTGATGAATACGACTGGTAGGCGGTGGTGTTGAATCGTCTTTGGCAAAGTCGAACACGAACACGTGTTTCAGAAGGAGTTCCACTAGAGTGCGACGCTCGGTTGGGGAAAGAGCCTGATTAATCATAGCCTTAACTTGGGTCTCCATATCTCTTTTCACGTGCTGCTCACTGACAGAGTTGGTTAACGCCGCGACGAAACCTGACACACCTTCCTCGAAACGGGCGAGTTTGAGGCCCCGGGGCAACACAGCTGGCTCTTCAGAGTGGTTCACTGTCCACAGCTCGGTACGGCCTCTCACCACGGGAACGACGCAACGAGGCACGACGATACTCTTCTTAGAGCAGGCGAGTGTCGTAGGCTCTACCACAGCTTCAAAAGATTCGCACTGATTGTGAATAGAGGAAACCCGCACGAATGCTGCAGAGAAAGCTGGTACAATAGTATCTTCTTCCACCGCAAATGCTCCAAAATCCGGTGTCGAGTTATCCACAAGAGCTGAAAGTAACGAAGAATTCAAAGCAACTTCTCCCGTACGACAGTCTAAAGTTGCACCACACTCTTGCAGAAAATCAATCCCAAGAATCACATCATGCGTTGACCGTGGTAGCACTGCGAATTCTGTTCTAAACGTTAGACCACCAATAACAACATCCGAAGCACACACACCAAGTGGAACCAAAGGTTCACCACCGACACCACGGAATAACGCTGCACGGTCACCACTAAACATCACTTTCCTACCTAAACGATTCTTAAACCTCAAACTCATAACGGATACGGTAGCACCAGTGTCCACAAGAGCCATTGTTTTCACACCATCAATAAACACTTCCAGTTTGTTCTTCAACATAAACACGGGCAGAGGTAGATTGGACGTCATCGACTCGCCGGCGGCCTCACCTCCATCGGCCGCGCCTCCTAGTTTCCCGGAGGCGGAGGGGATGCACGACGTCGAGGAGAAGGTGACCGCCGTTGGCGCTGAGGTGGCGGCGTCACACTGCGGTCAGATGCGGGTGATGAACTCCGCAAATTGCTCGGACGGTACGGGTCCCAAGCGGACGTTGGGGGTCTCTGCTGCGCGGTGTGCAGTTGCCCGTAAGTATTCGCCGGGGGTTGGCAGTCTTGAGAAGTTGGGAAACGACGGCGGCAATATCTAGCGATATGCCCTGCAATGCCACACCGGTAGCACAAAGGTTGAGAGCGCCAGCGACCGCCATAAGAGTCCTGGCGAACAAAGTCGCGACGTTGGCTGAAGCCAGGATCTCGCTGCTGACGAACCACGTCTTCTGGGTAGGTGGGCCTCCTTTCTGTCGGCTGGTGGCGATAACGTTGGGCAATGTTCCGATCGTCCATGGGCAAAGTGCCGTTGGGTGGAGCCCACGGAGTCGACAGGGCGGCAACATCTTCCTCCGGTGCAGAACTGTGCCGCAGATATTGTGTGTGGCAGAAGGTATCCCGGGATCTGGACAATTCCTCGCGCACAATCTCTCGAATCATATCAGCCATAGAATTTGGAGAACTGGCTTCAACACTGGCTATAGAGGTGACATTGGCCAATCTTCCGAATTTAGGGGTGATTCGACGCAGCTTAAGAGCTTCAAATGTTCTGCAATGTTCTATAACGTCAGCGGTGGTGCTCAGGCTCTCTTTGCTAATCAGGAAATTGTAAACATCTTCCGCAATTCCTTTTAGAAGGTGGCCGACTTTGTCTTCTTCAAGCATTCTGGAGTTAACTAGCTTGCATAACTTTAAGATGGCTTCGATGTATGCCGTGCAAGTTTCTCCGGGTACTTGCGCGCGGTGAAGCAATGTCTGTTCCGCACGCTTCTTCTTTGCCGATTCATCCCCAAAATTTTTCTTTATCTCGGTCGTAAAGGTAGCCCATGAACTCAGTGTATCCTCATGATTGTCGAACCAGTCAAGGGCAGTGGCGGCAAGGAAAAACACAACGTTAGCCAGTTTAGTAGCAGCGTTCCATCGATTGTATTTGCTCACCCGCTCGTAGTGTTTCAGCCACTCGTCAACGTCCTCTTCAGGTTTTCCAAAAAATGTGCGGGGCTCTCGATAATGTGGCCAGTTGTTCGCTGTGGATAGCCCGGGTTGCTCAGCATTGTCGTCTCCAGGCATGTCCGATGGCAGTGGTGGGAAGCCTGCGAGTCTACGGCTCCTTCGGTAGATGGAATGCTCCGTGGTCGATACCCGGCACCTCTCACCAACCTGTTACGTGCTTTGCACGCACGGGGGTTTATTCAAAGAGGGGACCGGTCGAAGCAGGATGGAAGCAGGAAGCCTAGCAGCGTCCTTCAGCTCTCTCTTTTTCTTCCTCTTTCCCCGCGGGTCAGTCCTTCATCTTCTGCTTCTTCCGTCGAGGTTCTGTGGAAGCACGTTACAATATCTTTATCTATGGTTTTTGTTGTTATTTCACTTCTCTGTCTTTTATTCATTAATCTGCATGTTCTATGACAGGAAAGGAGTCAATGTTACAGTGTTATTGATGTTCTTTCCGCGATAATAATGATCTCGCAGAAACAGTGTTAATTCAAAATGCAACTGCTAGCATCGTATATTGTAGAGTGCCAGGAGAGTGATTTGGAAAATTAGAAGTCACAGCTCACTTTCTTTGCACAGAATTATTGGTACTACTCAGTATGCCAAATTACAAACGCTGTTATTACAGGCGAATTCATTTCTCACAGTCCGCAATTTCTTCATCACAACCCTGGATTCAGCGGTGGTGCGTTGTCATAAAAAGTCCTCTTCGTCCTTAATGCTTGCAGTAAAAAGTAGACGCGTAGAGACTGCTTTAAGACTTTTGGCGTAATTAGAAGTTCTGAGTATTGTTTTGATTATATAGATAGAACGCGTGACATTAGGCCTCTAAACCATCCCGCGGCGCAGATTCCTCTGGCTAATTTAGCGTACCGAGAGAAAAGATGTTTAATAGCATAGAGCTAGGTCTTAAAAAGGATAAATGATTTGTTAGTTAGGCTCGAGCGCGTGATTGAAATAAACATTTGAAAAGATATCTCTTCTTCAAAAGGCATAATGGCTGCGTTTAGAAAATAAGAAGAAAAAGACTCCTTTCAAACATCATGATAAAGATTCACTAGAAGTATCCGTGACATGCTTCATCAATTTTCGGCAAATTTTGATTCCGACTTCTTTGTATCCTTTACTGGAAACTCACTGGAGGGCATATCGCGTGTTTATTATTTTGGCATGCTGCTTTTGCTGCTCCAATCAAGTTTCCTGCGGTATATATCCAACGCCATCAGAAAGCTGCTAGCCCTCCTTTAATGATGCGGACCCATCCTTTTCCCTTTTTCCTCTTCCATTACTTTTTCCAAAGAGCATGAAAAGGACAATATATAACAAATATTTTACTTCGTTTTCCTCAAGCACAGAACATTATTTGAAGCCGGACAATCGTTGGCATCAAAATTGAAAAAAAAAGCGATATTTGCCCGGTATATAGTGAGGGTCAACGTTTGTTCGAGCTCGCTGGCCGGGAACTGATTCCGGCAGCTCCGGGGCGAAGTGTTTCTTTTTAAGGCGGAAGCCTTTAATGGCTCATACTTGCGGCCATGTCCCTGTCCGTTTTCAGGTCATGTCCGGTCTGATATCATGTCACAACGATGACGTCACGAGTGGTGTAATCATCAGCGGTGTGTCGATAAGAAAAAAAACTCTTGTGCATGGCGGGATTTGAACTACCGAACTTCCCTTCCGCAGCCGAGGGTGCTAACGACTACGCTACTTCCTCCCAACGCATATGTAGTTCTCCTTGGGCAACATTGTTTTTCTTTTTTTTTTTGCCCACGCTAATATATCTCTAGCCAGTTGTGTCGCAAGACAGTGCGAGCAGGACAACTGTTTTTTTTTCTTTAGCCCAATCAAATCTCTATCTAGCGTAAGGACGCTGAAGAGTGTTTGCGCAAAGACGTCGAATCAGACGGATGCCTCTCAAACGCCCTGCAGTGTCTCCAGCATTTCAGATTCACAAACAATTGTGTACCTAATCAACATCTTAACCACACATCAGTGACGTAAGCGGCAACACCACGCTAAAGGCTTTCGCCTCACCGCACTTTAGGTCAACAAAGTGTTCCCTGAATTATTTTTGTGCGGCAGTATGGGTATTTTTAGTAATAATACAAATACCTTGTAGCTCTAACTGTGGGAACCGACGATAGGTAAGCAGCAGAGCGCAATACCGCCCAGTTTTTAGCGTCTCTCATCACATAGCTGGTATTATACGCTGCTGGCTTAGCAGGCAAGTTATTATACGTCGTTTTTGTTTTATTTAGCTCGTTTAACCTTGCATTTGCTAACATATGCACGCCCTCTTAGGGTACTTATTATGTTCAGGATGTTGCTTACGTTCCATAGCCATTATGGGCCAGTACCTTACAAAGTGCAAATCTACTGGTATGGATGCAGCAAGCTTACTGTCGGTAAGCGGTATCAGTTTCCAAGCTACTATCCCGCGGAAAAGCTTTGTTGCGCTGAGACAGGAATGGCAGAGAGAAATGTCTTATCGAGAGGACCGCAACTTCTTCTCCGAATTGTAATGCGTCGCTTGCTTTAAATGGCGAGGAAAAGATGGCTGCAGCAAAAATTTGCCATCTCCGTTTTAAGTTATTATCCTGAGGGCCTGACTGTTATTTTATTTCATTTCGGTAAAATTCTATTTGATTTTGGTAGAGTGACGCTTGATTTCAGGAATGTGTAATTCACTGCTCAATTTTTTGTTTTGTGTTTAATTTATTGCCGCGTTGGATTTTTCCTGTTTTTATTTTTTGTGTTTTTCACTTCAAGACCAATGATAACCTTAATCGATGAAATAAGGAGCAGCCGAAAACTATCAGCATCTCTATTCCTTACCCTACATACAATTTTCACAATCTTGTAAACTTCCCTTCGGTGAACACCGGTGGCAGGATGACAGAAGAGAAGACTTGAAGCATAAAGACAACACAATGGCACCGGGGCTAAAAGATTAAGCACCTAATGCTCGTCTTTCATTGCACCCAGCACTTTCGCTCAATACTGGCGCCGAAATTGCGTGCAGCTCGGTAAAGCTCCGGGGATAACGATGACTAAACCGATGCTGCCCAAATAATTTAACATATAAGGAAAAAATTGAAACAAGCCAGAAAGACGGTTTTCAAGTCGCCAATGCGTTGTACACTTTATTCGCGAAGATGGTCTGAATACGCCCAGAAAAAATCATGTGCTGAAGGTACCGCGCTGAAGAACAGGACACCAAGTCAGAGAAACTTCAAGCGCGTAGGGCGCGATAGCAGTTGACTTTTTCGGACTATAGCAGTAGTTCCAACTTGTATAGGTAATCTTTTCACCGGTTCCTCATCATAGTTCATGATTGTATGGTAGCTGTACTAGCTGGGTACTCAGAAAAGTACCAGTGCAAAAATAGATGTGCACACCACAAAGAAGAGCATTTTCATGCAAAACAGGTCAATTAAAGAGTACCAGGGTAAAAACACAAATCTCCATTTTGATAACGCAAATGCCGCTTTTACTTCGAGCTCTGCTTTGCATTTATCTGAATTTACGTAAATACATTGAAAGCTTAGTTCGGTCTTGTTTTCATCTTTCTTGGTTATTTCCCTGGGTGTTTAGCACATATATAATACGAACTCTGAGGATAAGCGTAATTCTCCTCAGAAGTGCTTTCTTAAGCGCCCGACCAATTAAAATTCAGCAAATTTGAGCAAATTTATTATAATGCACTTTCAGCTAAAAATGAACAGATATTTTGCACCGCCTCTTCATTTGGTACGTAATGCGTCACCTTCATCTTCACTGCAACAGACACTTCGGCTCCGTTACTCATGACTGTGCATTCCTAATGCAACAGTCCCCAAGGTTAAACCCCAAAGACTTGCATTTAGACCTTTCGCATTGAGTAGAAACAGTCTCCTGTAGGAGTGAAAGCCAGAGCGTCTCAGTTAAAATGAATCAAGATTTTAAAAAAAAAGCTTCAAAGCATTCTTCAGAAATAAAATCAAATGAGAATTTTTAAGAGTTGTGTAAAGTAACGGCTAGTATTTTTTTCGTTCCGCGTTCAGTATTAACTAGCCACCATTTTTTAAATAACTTTTCAAATATGGCTTAAATTGAAACGCTCAGATGTCAGCAGTACAGTTGTCCAACCCCATGCAAAATATCTGGTCCAGTTGCTTCCACGGGGGTAGCCTAGGCTCGCCCTTGATAATCGGTAAAAAAGAAAGCGCGCGAAGTTCTTGAAAAGCGCCGCACTACAGCGTGCTCAGTGCGCAATAATGCTGCGAATACAACGCTGTCCCCAGTGGCTTGGTAAAGCGCTGCCAGATTCAATCCATCTGCGCTGCGCAAGAACAGAGCTTACTTTTGCTGCTGTTCCTAGATAAGCGACAACAGCAAGGCGAAGCTTTGTCGTATATGCAACGCAAAAATCATGAATCTTGCAGCGATTAACAAGTCTCGAATGAGAGCGTTGTATTCAGGGCCCGTTCGGGAGTACGGAGCACACTGTCACGTGGTACTTTCTGAATTCCTCGGGGATTCTTTGTGCCCAATAAAAAGGGCGACACTAAAGCTGCATTGTCGCAAGCATCTGGACCCGACCATTTTATTGGCGCAAAACCAATTTACTATTGAGATTTGAGCGTTTTAAGCCATATCTAAAAGGTAATTGATAAATGGCAAAAAATTAATAAAATAAGGAAAACAAAAAAATTCACAGGACGGTTACGAATGTGTAACGCGAGGTCCAGCGATAGCTCTTTAGGCGTTTAGTTTTGGGTATATATTCCTGGCGCCCTGATGTAGTGGTCAAGTGATGCACCCCTGCGCTGGCAGGTGGCTGTTGCAAACAGAGCCTCCCATTCGCTTATGCGACCCACATTACATAGTCGTCTTATAGACATTCAGACCTCACAGAACTGAATTCGAACTGGTACTAGAGGCATGTCGGAAGGGGAAGCATAAAATTTCATCATTTCCTAATCTTTAGTCAGCAAAAAGAACGCGACATTCGCCTACGATGCATAACCCGATGGCTCCGCACTGCCACATATCCTAACCTCGAAACGCATTACTAATTGCTACAAGGTCGAAAAGCATCATATCAGAAATGAAGGCTTCCGCACTAATGTGCGCATCAAAAAACTGCACATTCCTCGAAACTTGATACGGCCTATAGTCCAGCACCTTACAGGCATAGACTACGAACTCAACGCAGCAGTGGACAGAAACGACAGCTCCCACGCAAGTGATATTTTTGCACTTTTTCGCGTTAAACAGCTTCTTCGTCTGTCTTGCGCCCCTGATCAGCGGCGTTCACTCTGGAGGTGTAGTTACTACTTCAGTACACCGTTTGGAGAGCACACACCACAACTTCACCTGCGGTGAGCCGAAGCAAGGCGCTAATGGAGAGTGTTTTCGATCGCACGCAAGCACGCTCTCGATGGGCCTCCTTCTCTACCCCCCCCCCCCTCCTTCTGCAACCTGGGGAGAAAGAACTGCGTCGCGGTAAAAGCACTGCTCGGCGGCTGCGGAAAAGGCCGTCGCAAACGGCTACGGCCAGGCGTTTCATGGGAAAGACTGTCGGTCGGGGGAAAGAAGGACGAGGGCACTGCCGCAGCAGAAGGAGCAGCGGGAGCAGAGGGAGGAGGAAGGCAGGGATGAGGAGTGGAAGAGGATACCGCCAACGACACCACGTTTACGACGACTGACCGGTTTCACTCGGTGGACACACCCACCTTCGCCACTGAAAGTAGACGGGCCGGCCATCCAGCCAGCAAAACGCGATCCCTAGCGCTCATTGTTATCAGACTGCTGAGCCATGAGGAACTGGGAACTCCTTTACTGGTGACCCTATTTCGGAATTGTAGCAGCGGTTCCCTACGACATAATAGACGATAAGCGCGAAGTGCACCATCGGATATGTTATTTTTGTCTCTTGTTTTTTTGTTTTACGCAGAAGCTTGCCTCTCTTTTTTGTATTAAGGTTATTTTGCTTCAAACTTCCATTCACGTAACTCCATTTTTCCTAATTACCTGACACTGCCTCCAGCTCATTCACTCGTTGTTGAACTCCTTTCTTTCTCAAGGCTCAAAAACTGATTGTTGGGGTGTTTTCTGAACTTATTACCTCAGAATTTTTGTTTTTCACAGAACGTTTAACTTTAGGCCCACAACCACGGAGGTGATTATAGTTTTGAAATGCCTGGAATTGCATGTTAAGAAAAGGCTAAATAAAAAGAAGTCATACGAGCTCCTTCTAAACGCTTGCACAACTTGTAAGATGAAAGATTCAGCAGGTACCGAAATGGCTGCTTTTTCACTTGGATCTCATTCAGTTTTGGCAGGGCTATATTCAAGCGCATTGTCTATCTTACGGTGACCAGAATTGCGCAATCTAAAAATTTCTCTGCGTTATTTTTGTTGTCGAAATTACATTGCGAGAAATTATTGAAAAATTTCCGTCTGACTGACATGCGTGGTTTCGTAAGCAAGAAAACTTCGATGACATAGGCTGAAAAAGCCTCACAGCTTGGCAATGAACATTGTTATGCTTCGGCCGATTTTATGCACGCATATTTATCAAATTCATCTTGAGCAACACGAAGCCATCGACATCGTTCTCCATAACTAACAGTTTTGTGTGGTTGACTAAGGTACATAGTAGTACTCCAATTGCAACTTCAGAGCCTGGCCGCTAAGACAAGCGATCTTTAAATTAATATCCATAAAGATCATTTTGATGAAGATGCCTTGTCCCCTAAATTCTCATACTGAGTTTTCTGTGTGAAAAGACATCGATTACGTCTATTTAGCGTTTTTTGTTCTGTCAGACACCAGTCAGCGAATGTATGACTGATGGGGATCGAAAAGAAAATTTTGCCGGCGAAAACCGTGTACAGACCCTAAGCACGGCGTTAAGCTGGGTGCTCGTAAATTATAATAATAACAGGTAAAGAAAGGTGCATATTCTCCTTCTCCATTTCCAATAATTTGTAACATCAAACTCGTATTATGTACACATGCATTTTATAATGTCTAACTGATTCCTTTCGTCAAGGTGTTCTTAAATCCTTATATTTTTCTTACTTCCTTGGAAAATACATCTTGGTATGGCGCTGAACACATAATGTCCCGGTACAAAAATTTTAGGGCGTATCACTGATGCAGCGAATGTCTTCTTTGTTCCACAAAAAAGTAGTCATGGGTGCATTATTTAAAATAAGACAAGTGCCTTAGGATCGTTCTAAGACTAGCTGCCGTTTCCGAACAAAATAGCATCGGTGAAAAAAACACGTACATTACCTTTTTCGCCGTGAAACAATATAGTTACAGAGAAAACTAGCTTGCACCCATTCCAAGTTCTTTAGGAATTCGTAAAGCCTTGAATAATATACCGATAGCTTAATCATAAGGACATTAATGGGCCTGATATTGATCGAAATGTTATCACACTGCCAAATTGCACCTGCACTAGAGGCACCTTGTCCTGTTTGTGCATCATTTTTTCTAACATAGTTTACTCGTGACAATCCGCAAACAAAAAAAAATGACATGTGCCGTCTACCAGCTCAGGAATGAATGATTCGTACCGCAATGCAGGGTGCCACCGGGGGCTGGCCTGCTAAAAGCAACAAGTGCGGTTTAGGCTTATGATCGGTGAGGCCTCCCTATTACTAAATTTATTTGCCAGTGTTGGAATTCGTCGTTAGCAGCTTTTTAGCGATGTATTCTGGCCGTCATCGTTACAAAGTTAAGAATTCAATGAACAGCGCACTTCATCTGAAAACAAGGATAAAAGTTTTTGCATTTTAGTTGTTATTGTTGAACAGGGATCGATATGTTGTTACACTTGGCTCTTTCCTCCGCCTTAAGGCCCTTAAGGCTTCAATTAATGAAAAGAAGAACAAAACGCAGCCGTTTTCTTTCTCAGTAGGAATCACGATTGCGTTAAAGAAAAATTGGCGCTCATGTCGTTGTTCGATAGGTCCTCTTGGGTAATTTGTGCATGTAAGTATTTGTGCTTATATTGAGGAAGGTGTTCTTCGCGCACTGAATATAAAAACTGGTGATCGCTCTCTTTCGGGGTGCGTATTTTCATGCCCAGAGAAATAAGAGCAGCCTTCTACCATCGCTTTTACCGGGGCTACGCAGCGTAGAGTTGGGTTAATATGGAATCACAACACATCGGGGAGTACGCGTGTACCGAAATGTCGCGGCATCAAACATGTTTTCGAAGCAAGGAGGGATTCCGAGTTCCACTGCGTCTCAAACAGACTCTCAACAAATATAATAGAGCAATCTCACTCCTACTGCAGATGCGGAACTCGGATGTGGAACTTAGCCTCCCTCGACAACCGTGAGACCCCTTTGGTTAGGCGAAGGCCGTGTTTCAACTTCGAGAAAACGTCGGTCGGGTCGGAGCGACCAATCTATAGCGCAATCTCCGAGGTGCAAGAAACGCACTGCGGCCAAAACGACAATCGCTGCCTTTCGCTGGCCGTTCGTCTTTCAGCAGGTGTCCACAGCGTGTTATAGTTTTTGTCATTTTTCGTCTTCAGTCTTTCATTGGTCATATTTGGAGACAGGTCACGAGGGTGTTTGTTTTCCTGTCCGCTGCCTGTGCGCGTTTCCTGGGTTTGCAATGGTACTTAAAATGTGTTTAGAGACACGGAAATAAATATAAAGTGAAAAGCTGCTTCTAAACGTGTTTGCGACAAACAAGGCTTTAGAATTAGTCCCCATGCGCCTTGCTGGCACCGCTATGGCCAACTGCTGCACCCGAGATTCTTTAAGCATGACGATGGGAATAGCAAACCCCGCTTTCCTCTCTCACTCAGTGTTCTGTTTTTTACGCTGTCACCCATGCGCCCCTTGCGTGGAACAGTGTGCACTTCCTCATATTTAAATATGGAGCATAATTCGCTCCACTCCAATTGACTGCAGCAGAAACTCTCTTTAATGATCACGTTCTGAAGAAACAAAACAAGCATAGTCCTCACGCTTGTTTTTCTTTCCTTCTCTATTCCCTTATTAATTCATCCTTATCGATGCGTGTGCATTCCATCGGCGACGCATGGAAGACGCTCAGTGGCTAGCGGTGAAGCTGAACGTAAAAAAAAAATTGGCTGTGGTTCAACTCGGCGGTACCTAGTTAGTTGGCGCGAAAGGTCGATTATACTCGCTTAGACATGGTTATGCATGGGTGCACACGGTTTCTGTTGATTAAACTTAATTGCATATCACGATTTTTATCTTGAACGGCTCAGTATATAACTCCCAGACACGTTTAAAAGACATCTGTTCATTCACTAGACGCGCCTTCATTCTCTTCAAAGAGTAGATGTATGCTGTTTCCTGCCTAGAAATGCGTGTAATAAATACCCTGGTGAAGAAAAAAAAACAGTCGTGGTGGAGTGGACGCGTCCACGGCTCGCATGCCAGAGGCCCGGGTTCAATTCCCACCTACACCGCAATTTTATTCTGTTTTATATCAATTAAGGCCGCTTGACGGTCATATCTGCGCCGTAACATGACCTTCAAGGTTTGTATGCCAAAAGTGGAGCTTTCGCTCTAAATAAATATTCATTGCCTTCTCACCATGGACGTTAATAATGTATTATGAGGGCTGAACACGCGCATCGCTGTGCGCGATGTAAACTATTCCAATCAAGAGGAGGGTAGCTTCAAACTGCCATCACTCTGAATATTTCTGAGAAATCCTGAATCTCCGTGTTTTTGTGGGCCTGGGGGTCAACTTCTAAGCGATAGACAGCAGTTCTGAAGACACGATGGCTCAGCGTAGGAAAAACTAATTTACAATTTTAGAGATTTGCACTGTAGTTCTCCTTGCCTCTTTTGCTTTCGTACAGCATATATGTTCAATAAACATCTGACCTCTGTCCCACACCACAGTAAGGCCCACTGGAGCCAGAGCAGAATCCTTATTATTACACACCTGAGGCAAAGCGCGACAAGGTTTCTGTTGAATAATAAATGAAACAAAACACTTAACCATTTCTACATCTCCCTTTTGCCTCATTCACATTGCAAGTACCATTCAGCCGAGGCCTATGAATGTTCTGTAGCGTCGGGAAGGACAATGTTATTTGGTGTAAATGGCGAGACCGAAGGCCAGCAATTCGATCTATTTCTTTTGATTGCATGTACTTACCGCTTTTCTCGACTGCAACGGTGACAAGTACGTAAGCAAAAAACGAACATTTTGCGAGCTTCAAGCACTCGTGCCCTATGCAGAGCTACAATTTCGGTAACTGCAAACTTTTTCCGTCTGTGTGTTCGCGTGCATGTGTGTATATGTATGGGATACGCAGGTACGTGCCTGCGTGCCCTCGTGACCGCCCTCGCATTTAGGTCCTCGTTATCGCATGCTAGACTTTCCGTCACTGCCCATCTCCATTCGCATGGTTCCCCGCAGACTGTATTCGTGGTTACGTACAACGAAATCATTGAGACGACTGTAACAGTAATGCATTACATTGATTCCCATCTTTATAAACCAGACATGTACTATATAAAAAACTGTAAACTAAAAGTCATAGGTAGCAAGAGGCGGTTCTCCGGCACCAAAATATCGTGACCAATTTCTCCCGTTACAGGCAACTCCTCGAGAGAAGCGAAAAAGAAAATAAAAACAAAGAAGTGCTCAAATGAACACAGCTTCCCACACCTTGCAGTTGTTTACTTTCTGCGCCATACTACCAGGTTGACAGAATAAATTGCAGCGATAGAGGCAACACAATACAAACAACATTTCATGATATTCTTACCAATACCTTGATTGCCCTCAAGACACACAAGTGATCGTTACCGGCACACGAGGCACGCGAAGATTTGGAACACCTAAATTTATCTTGTCTTGCTCTGTTTCCTCTTCGTTTGCGGCTGCTGGTTTCATTCGCGAAAGTTCTTTCATAATGCACGGAGTGTGGTTTTCACGGATACTTGTTTTCGTACACGAATGTGCTCTTCCATCCAGCAACGGATCCCTGGAGGCGCCGCTGACATGTCGCTTGCTTTAATCACGTTGTCGCTTTCTCTAGCCATACATCTTCTTTTTCAGTGAACCGTCAGTAAGAATTCAACACATTCCCCTAACGAGCTTTTGAAGTTCTTTCCTTTTCCACCAACTCTCTAAGAAATGACCGATGACGCTACCCATTACTGCGGCACTTTTCTTCTCCGATGATATTCTCCGATGATTCAAAGCTGCTTTACCGACCTTCCCTTTGGTGGCCCAAGCACTAAAAGCGTTTGAGGTAAGGGATTACGCTGTTTCGATAAACAAGGCTAGCTGCTTGTTCAAGAAGAAACGCCGAAAAGCGCCAAACGGAATGCATACAATTCTTCAGTGTACTGTTTCTCGCTTCCAGTTATCAATTTCCTGTGTTTATATCGCACGTGTAAGAAAAAAAAACATGACTACAATCTTTTAACTATGATATAGATTTAACAAAGCCACTGGTTCGTAAAGTCAATTATAGTTCTTGAAAACCCAAGTATGGTATTTGTGTACAATGACACCTTGAATTATAGGTCCCTTAGCCACATAAAACAAAGTTTTGTGGTTGGAAGCCCTTACAAATGCACACACTCACACACGCTCACTGAATTGCGGCACTGAAAACGCTGTTTCTTTTTGGTGCAGGTCTTGGCCGGGGTCAGACAGTTAAAGGAAAATAATCTAACCTTTGTTATTCACGTATCAGTTCCTTGCCGGGATTTTGTAGACTGCTTGCACGGATGAACAACACGTCTCTTAGAAGTGTCCCGTTTGCAGGAAAATAAGCGTTACCTACCCTGCCATTTAATAACGCACTTTTCTTCCAATTGTTGCCAGAAACCAACGAGTGTGAATTAATCCCTGCTATGGGTAATTTTCGGTTCCACGTCGCACTTGCACATCTGATACTGCATTGCTGGTGTAGTATCACGTTGTCGTAGGTTGCTTCCATTATCAGTCAAGCTTCAAATATATAATGCCCTCTGTAACTCTCACTTAACATATTGTTCTTTAGTTTGGAGCACAGCCACGAGATCTAATTTAAACAACTTGCAGTTATTCAGAAGAAGATTGTCCGTTGCATCGCAAATATTGCACCTATGTCGTCTTGTAAAGAATCCTTTTCCTCCCTTAACATTATTCTCATAGATAACCTATACGACTTTCGTGTATTACAGGCAGCCTGCTACTCCTCCCCGCAAATAAAAAAGCACTATAGCTTTGTTGGCATCTTTAAAACAGCGCATTAGAAATTCAAAAATAAACACAAGAAACACAGACAAATGGGCAATCCCGCGCTTTCGCACTTTCTTGACCTATAACCTTCCTGTTGCGCTCAACAAATACTATTCTATTCATGAATACAGTGTCAAGCAGCTGCATTCCTATTTTGCTAATATATGATTTCTACTGCTATCTTTGTTCTGTTAGCGATATTTTATATTGAATTGCACATTGATGTTATTGCTCTTTTGTTGTTGTTTTGCTTTGTGTGAGATCTCTTTTCTGTGATATGCATCATGTATGCTAAATGCTGTGTGTATGCTAAGGAAATTGTATAGACCAGTTTCATTTGTGAACTTTTTGGGTGAATGTTTATTTATCTCTTTTTGTAAAAACACACTACTGCCATGTATTGGGTCTCCTGGACCTAGTCAAGCTCTTAGCTTTTAGCTCAGGAGACCTTTCCAATTTCTGAAAAAAAAATATTTATGTATGTAAGATCATAAGCTCTTTTTCAGATTTAAAACGTCACTTTTATACTGTGGAACAGCTTGAGAGTGTTCTATTGCATGAATAGAACGCAATGTATGGATTTTATATTCTCGCGGCATTTATGACAGATCTGGTTTTTACTTTTCTACTCGACACAATTTGCAACTTCGCCCCTGACTTCTGGAGACGGCAGCGAATAACTGCAGAAATCAATCAAGGTGGGCAGCGCTGCTTACTTGCTTCTCACATGTTGCAACACTGTAAGTCAGTGATGTAGCTTAGGTCAGCGGATATCCAAAAAGGCAACCTCATATTTCGGAGACCTGTTGTACGAAGTACACCACTAGGCGGCTGCACAGTGCTCCTAAGTCTTGAGGTGTTGTGCGTGTATGGCAACGGAATCACAGCTTACGACAGGCAGTCCTGTACCGGAGCATAAAATGGGCTAAAAATATGCAGGCCACGTAACTGCGGTACTTTCGATTGATACGAGAGAAGTTAGGAGGAAGCGGTTGGAACCTATTGGCAAAGCAATCTCAAGTTATGAAGAACAAGCTGCCGATAATCTGCAAGAGAAAACAGATGATCGATATTTATTGCCACTTTTCGCGCACAAATTCCGCCGATTTGGTTCAACAAATCTGCATTAGCTGTAAGGGTAGTATATTTCCATTTTACAATGATCAAATTCTCATTGCATCTTTGTTTTATTTCCCCTCGAGTTTCTGTTCAGCTCCTGAGTGTTTTTCTGGTTGATTCAGGTATAGCTAGGGAAGGGCATTTTGGATAGAAGCCTTCTGGAGGACGCAGCTGGTTACGTGGGTAGTCGGGAGTCATGGTGGAGGTCGGAGATTGGGAGATGCATATATACCGCGGGTGCCCGTAGGTGCACCCATTAGAGAAACCTCCGAAGTAGGTACCTTGCTACCGAGGAGGGGTCCTGGAACATGGCCCGATCCGTTCCGAAGATTTAGGGGTGCTGGGCTGTGGAGGAGTCATACACAAACACAGCCTTTTTCGCAGAAAAAGAATTATGCTGCGAACACAGTAAAATGAAATGGCTAATGTGCACAACCAGAAAGCGAGCGCCGTGGTTTAGGCAGAAATGAGAATTAATGATATCGTAATGTAAAACAGAACTACACAGTGCATTTTGACAGACCGTGTAATCTGAAGAACGCGCAAGCGGTGGGGCTGGTTGTTAACACCAGTGTACGCAAGGAGGAGGAAAACTTTGCTTGAAGCCGCATAGTGAATCAAGTGAACTGAAGCATCAGAAAATTTGTTGGCATAGAGTGGCCAAAGCTGCGGTCAAAGAACAATGGTTTAGCTTTTCCAACAGATTTAAGTTCGCTGATAATGAAATGGAGATGTGAACTTCTGCGGGAAACCAGGTGTAGGCCATTCAGAATTTCTTGTCCAGTGCTGCTGTGCTAATCCATATCCTGTTAGTAGCACGCAAGCCTATTTCTGAAAAAGCGACGTCCCACCAGAAAAAGTAGTGAAGTCACTTCGCTGCGCTACATGTCTTGATCTTCTTGCAGCTCGCTCCGCTTTCAATATCTCGAGTAAAATGTCGCTGCTCATAAAAAGGCCACTAAGTACCGCCTATCAATGCAGAAAATTATGATTATACCCATTAGTCTAATAGCTCTCCAAGTAGGCTTCGCCCACGAGCAATGAATTGAACCAAACGCCTGTTCGCAACAGTTTTCATTATGTTTTTTTTTGTGTGTGGGCGTGTCTTTTGTCAGCGAGACATCAGCTACGTCCAACGTTGACTCTCTCAAAATAAGGGCGGTATAATCTCGTTGCACTGCTCATCTTCGCAGCTGTAACAGCAAAAAAGCAGGATGAACGCAGGAGGCTGGACGGTATGAACCATTCTTGGGTGCGCTACATTAAGCGGCACTGAATTCCGGTGCATTCAAACGGACGCACTGCCGACAGCTGTGCCGCCTTACGTCGCAACCGGCATTGTGAAAGCGACCCACATAAGCCGCTAAGTGGATTACCACTCTGGGTCCCCCAGGCGGAATAGGAGGCGACGCGCAGTGAGGCCGGGATATCAAATGCTCCCACCGCCGTAAATTGAACACGACGTAACTTACGGCCTCAGAGTTCTCGCTCGACATCGCAAAGTGATGAGCGCATTATTTACTCCTTGTCCAGCCTTGCAGGGTACCTTCTTTATTTTGACGATGTCCGCCTTTAAGGCTTGTTCTCCCAACCGACATCCAAATTCATATACCCTTGAGCAGAGCCCCGTTCATTGAAATTTGCACGCTTTTTTCCCGCTCCCGAGAAGGCTCTTTGTGTCGCCAGCAAAGAAAGCGCTGTTCACCAATGGCCCCCTTCGCGGCTGTTCTGCTTTATTGTCGGACCAACAAATATGGCAAATTGTGAAAGCTCTGAAGAAGGAGAGTGTTGCGCGGGGCAATACAAATCGGTTTAGCGAAGTGCAGTATAGGAGCAACTGCTCCCGGCGACAGGCGGAAGAATGGTGGTGCCTGCAGCTTCAAGTATAAAATGGAGAGTTACGAATCCTCGCTTTATGTGGAAAACTTATCAATTACTCCTAACAACACGAAATGAGGAAGTGAGTGTGTAAGAGTTTAAATTTGGACGACTTGCATTCATATCTGCCCAAAAAGGCTTAAAAACCCTCGTCACTCAGGCCTGGAACACTATAGTTCACAGAGCATTTATTTTAAAAAATGAAAAAATATTGATCAATTTTAGCAGCAGGCATACCTTAAGTGGTTGCATTACAAATGTATTTTAACGTTTCGCACATTTCTCACGTCTTTTTCAATTGCGAGGCATTAATATCATATTTTGGTTATGAAAATACATTAAAACTTATCCGGGAGCCTCTATTAAAAATAAAAGAAAAACTCCCCCTTTTTCTCATAGCTCTGCGCGAAACAAGTGTCAACAATCTGTGTAAATGCCGTCATTTCATGAATGTGACCGTTAGAAGCGCAGCTTGTCAAGACTGTTATTAGCAAGCTACATTAACTACACTGTCATCAGTCACGCCTCTATCGGTGAAGAATAACTGCAAGGACGTTTTTTTCAGGCTAGTTGGTGCGTTACTGTAATTGATTTTCGCTGAAGAGGTCAGCACGGTGTCCTGTCAACTGCGTACCTTCCTTTGCTGTCTTTCTGCGCTTAACACCGATTCCAATAACCGCACGATTTGCGGAAGAGAGAGTTGCGGCCGATACATATGGAGAAATAATTGAATCAACTGTGCTGCACATGGCACATGTATTACCTTGGCTGGACCTTGGCACCGGATAACCAGTAGACACTGTAATTATCATCTTGCAGTTCTTCTGTATAAACGATCTTATTGCTGTCTCCGCCACTGAAGTCTGCTTTCGCGCCAGCATGCTAGCTGAGACTGCCGTCATCGTTGTCATCGCTGGAGGCAGGACTGTATGAAAGCGGCGAGGCATTTCTCAGGGAGGCTTAAGTACACGCTTTAATTGTCGGCATCTCAAATGTTAATTTGTCTGAGGCTAACGTCGTCTGAAGCTTCTGACCTTGCTTGAGATGTGTTACTTTTTGAGCTCTCCTAATCGGAAAACAGGTCAGCTGTGATAGTTTTTGATAATTCACTCCTGCATTTTTCTCTAGGACATTTTGTAAGATCATTTTAAAAGTCAGACTTTTTAAAAAGAAAGTAAAAAACTTTATATAAAAGAACACTATTGGTTTGAGGTCACTTTTTTTAATTTAAATCCTGATTTCTTTGTGCCTGTTGACCCAGCCAGCCAGAGAGTTAAGCTAATTATTAACTTTACGAGCTTGCGAACAAAAAATAGCCATAACGATAATGAGCACAACACTAAGGCGTGCGAAAACACGTTATTTTCTTCCATGATATTCTTTTTTTTTCATTGCCTCGTAATTGTCAAACAGTTTTTTTACTCCTGCGATTACTCTAGACTATTGCCTGAGTGCAGTTTAAGAATAGTGGGGCGAGGCAGCTTTCTGTGTAACAGGCTGATATATAGCCAATGTAAGCTTTCATTACACAATATTTTTTTTGAATAATTAGAGATGGAGGTGGTGTTTAATAGAACGATCATTTTGTTACACATAGAGTAGCAAATGAGGCTGGACAAGGAAAAATGTATCACTGAGGATAATGAGGAGCGCACAGAGTTAGTTCTCCTATGATATCTAAAAAAACTTAGAATTGCTCAACAATGAACTAAAAAGTGATTTTACTCGTAGCCACAGGCTTATGATCTGCCAAGATAAAAGAGTGAAGAGGAGAAAATGCTTCCGAAACAATGGCGACGGCGGCTATCCTTCTTACTTGTTCGAAACTTCAAGCTAAAAATAAAATCCATGTTTTAAGTCATTAAAATTGTTAAAAAGCGCCTTCTTTTTTGCTGTTATGCTTCTACCACGTTTCATTGGTTTCCGACTAGGCCACGGATATCCAGATATTTTTACACAGGCTCACAACGAGCGGCTGATGAGGTTCTCCTAATACAATGAATACTGGGTGTTTGCACGACAGACAAATTTTCTCTTTTAGGAGCGTCGAAGTAAAATCGAAATGTGGTGTGGTGTAAACAAGCACTCAGCAACGAGTTCTTGAGTCGAATATGGACACATTAGCAGCCTTAAGAAAGGAGAAATGAGATAAAGAAAAACGCAGGAAAGCGAACTGAATATCTACACCCGTCGAACATTTGGTGTAACCTTGTGTCCTTATTCGAAGTCCGAAGGTGCGATCTTGAACTGCCTCTTCTTGAGATTTGTGACAAGCAGGCAGTGTGTTCTGGAACCATTAGTACGGCCACAAAAGCATGCTGTGTCCACATAACTTTCACCCTGTTCATCATCATCGTCAACCTGACCACGTCTACTGCAAGAAAAAGGCCTCTTCCATACCTCTCCAATTAAACCTGACCTGTTGGTGCCAGCTGCCGCCACCATATCCATGCAAAGTTCATTTCATCGCCCCACAACATGTTCTGCCGCCCACTCTAAGGCTTGACTTGTCTCGCTATCCAGTTCCTTATAATTAACGACCATTGGCTATTGTGCATTCGCATTTCATGCCCTGCTAAAGCCTATTTCATCTTCTTGATTTCGACTAGGATATCATTAAGCAGCATTTGTTCACTGACCCACTCTGCGCTCTTCTGGTTCCTTAATGTTACTCGTATCATTTTCCATTTCATAACTCGCTGCTTACCTTAAGCTTTCACCTTCCTATCCACGTTTATCACAGCTTCCCTGTCTTCTCCTCTCTCTTTGGTTTTTCTTTTCTTTTGTCTGGCACCTAGCGTTAACCTCATGTGTCGGACTACCCTGCGTTTCGTCATATTGGGCTATAGTATAGGTGCACAGCTGGCGTAGCCACGACTTGTTTTCAAGTTCCTGTCTCGTCCCCTTGTTCGGCTCCGTGGAGGGCGGCAGGCACTGCGGCCAAACAACACACATATTTCACGGCTCTCCCCCTTGATAAAATGATAACCCCCCCCCAAAAAAAAGAGCGCGGACCGAAGTGACTGTGCAGTTCTTTCAAAATTAGAAAGAAACATTCGCAAAGCTTTCACGTTCTTCACAGCAAAACAAATGAAAAGACTGTTCTAACAGTATCCCTATTCATAGTAGCAAGAAGCCTAACCCAGGCCTTGGGCACGAGTTACAAGCTAAAAAATGATATGTGTGACCTCCCACTAAAACTGAACGACAATGTCCAATATTCTAAACTGTCCAACATATTGTCTATTGGGGATACTCTTGCCTCATTTACTGCGCACAGATTTTGAATACCGTCCGAGTTGTGATCCCCGAAACCGATTTTCTTAAACTCACCGAAGAAAAAATGCTCGAAGGTCTCAAGGACCAAAATGTCATCAATGTTCACCGTATCAAAATCAGGAAGTAGAGCAGAGAAGTACCAATAAAACATGTTGCCCTCACGTTCAGCTCAAGCACAGTGCTCGAATGAATAGATGTTGTGTACTTGAAGATAAATGTCCGAAACTACATCCCAAACCCGCCACGGTATTTCAACACTCAAGCGACACCGTCGTGGCTGACAGAGTTGCCGTAGACGAAAAACATGTAAGAAATGTGCCTGTGAAGCCGCAGCACTACGCTGCTCAAACTGTGAAGGTGGTCACCATCTCCTCTTCAATGTTATGCCCGTCATGGAAGAATGAGAACGAAATAATAACAGTAAAGACAAAGCAAACAAATTTTGCCGATGTGGTTCGTGGAGGCGCTGCACCACACCGCGTTCCAGCCACTGCCCTCGCAAAGCCTCAGGCAAGGCGATCTGCGCCCACCTCCCTGCGGACACTGCGAACACTGCCCTGCCACCTCCCAAAAAGATCTGCCTATCCCATGGGTCGGCGGACGATCAGACTCCCCCCATCTGAGAGGAGGTCTGATGTTCCTACGCGCGGAGGGTTCCCGCGGGCCTCCAGGGCCTCCAGGGTCTCCGGCCTCCAGCGAGGCGATGGATGTATCACCAGGCACGCATGTCTTGCACGGGCGGCACAGCTCACTCGAGAGTCAAACCAAAGGAAGCTACCGAATAACGGGTCCCCTTAAACCAGAAACCTAGGTTTAACTTCTGTCCAAAAATATCCACAGAAAATGGCGTTCCTTGTACAGTGGAACTGCCGTGAACTTTTCATACCTACAATGACATAAAACATCTTGTAGACACTTACGCCCGGTGGCTTAATGCCTACAGAAAGCAAACCTAGGTCCTAAACACAAGAACTTTTTAAGGAAATAAGTCTTTCGTTGTGACAGAGGAAATAATCAGGCTCTTTGAAGGTGTCGCTATTGTCATTCGAGGCGGTGTTGCAAGTCGCGAAATTGAACTTAAAACTAACCATGAAGCTGTTGCAGTCACCGTCCTTAATTTGAAACCAATCACAATATGTTGTATATATCTCGGGCCACACCAAACAGTACTACTTAATGACTTAGAAACACCTATAGAACAGCTATCAGAGCCATATCTGGTAGTTGGGGATTTTAATGACCACTCTGGCTTTTGAGAAGCGAACAGACTGTCACTAGAGGTTGTGTTTTAGAAGATCGTACCTGAGAAAAAATGAGCTGTATAGACTTGTCTCTTAGTACTCCCTCGTTTTTACTGATTTTTTTGGATGTTTTTGACAATCCTTATGGAAGCGATCAACTTCCTATAGTAAATAGGTTGTCATCACCACCATCAATCATTCCAAGAAGACCACGCCGTTCGAAGCTCCACGTGGCTGATTGGGGCGCTATTTCAGGAAAAGGCCACACTGGAGAAGTTTTTTTTGATGATCGTAGCGCATACGAACTCAACAAAAAATTACAACACGTATTGTAACTGCTGCACGCCTAGGCATTCTTCAGTCTTCGGTAGTGGCACGCCAAGACCACAAGGTTTGGCTCAAAGAAGATTGCAGAGACGCAAAAAAAAAAACGGAATGAAGCCTGGGGAATTTTTCGCAGTTATTCAACAGCCGATAATCTTATGTTTAAAAAAAAAGTGCGCGCAAAAGAAAACATATCCATCGCAATGCAGAGGAAGCTTCGTGGCAAAGCTACATATCATCCGAAAACAGTTCCATTCCATTCAAAAAAATTGTGGCAGCAAGTTTGTAAACTGAATGGCAGCTTTGTCCATTCCACAACTCCTTTTCTTACAGACCCTGGAACACAAGCAAGTAGAGAGGAACGAGCAGACATCTTAGGTAATTATTTCTCAAACGTTGCCTTCTCTTCACACTCCACAGAACAATTTTTAAGATAAAAAACACAGTAGAGAAGCAAATACTTCCGATAAGCGGCTCAATAAACGTAGCATACAATAGTTTAATCAGAAATCCTAAAATAAACAGAGTTCGACTTGCCGGCAAACCGATGCGCCCGGCCTTGATCAGTGCCATCATGAAATTGTGGCGCATATTTCTCAGCACACTTTTGAGATTTTTAACAAAATTTCGATGTAAGCAAAAATAACCGATGCGTGGAAAAAGGCCGTTATTGTACCTATCTTGAAACCACGAGAACCACAAGCCCTCTTAGCAGTTACAAGCCGATAGCCCTTACAAGCTATCTCGTTAAATTGTTTGAATACGTTGTGAACATTAGGCTGATGTTTGTTCGTGGATCTCGTGAACTTCTTGACATCCATCAGTGTGTTTCAAAAAAATATTGTTTGACTACTGACCATCTTGTCTGCTTTGACAATACAATCAGAGAAGCATCCATATATAAACAAATCTGCCTAGGAGTTTTCTTTGATATGAAGGAGGCCTATGTTACCACCTGGAAGTTTGATATTCTCTGTGATCTAGCAGACCTAGGTATGCCTGGAAGAATGCTGAACTGCTTAAAAGATTTTATACCTGGCTGTTCATTTCATGTACACCTGGGTTCCGCCATTTCCAAACAATTTTGATCTGAAGAATGGGGTATCAGATGAGTGTTCTTTAAGTTCTATCCTGTTTGTCGTGAAATGAATTACACAGCTAACCTAATTCCAAAAGTTCGTTATGTATTCTCTGCATGCCGATGACCTTCAAATAGCATGCACATTATCCGGCCTATCAACCTGTCAGCGACAAATTCAACTGACATTAAACAGACGCGGTTCGGGCAGACAAAAATGGGTTTAAGTTCACCACGCAAAAAAAAAGTTGCTGTTCTTTTCTCGCTCACAAGAGGTTTACAGATGATCCCACCCTGCACCTAAGCGAAATTGTACATCCAGTAAAACAAGAACATAAATTTTTGGTCATAACGATTCACCAAAAGCTCACATTCCTGCCACTCATAAATATTGTCAAAAATAAAGGTTTGCGATCCTTGATTAAACTCAAGGTACTGTCACGAAAGCGCTGGAGATTTTATAAAACATGTCTTTTACAAATTTATCGCTATGCAGTACGCTCTACTCTAGACTATGGATGCGTTGTGTATGGGTCTGAGAAGCCTTCATATCTAACGCGACTTGAGCCAGTGCATAATCTTGGTTTACGTCTCTCAGCTGACACATACAGAACATCCCCCATAAAGTCTTTATGTCGAAATCAACGAACCCTCCTTCACGGACAGAAGAACTATGCTCACATGCACATATGTGGTGAAAATCCCTTCCCTGCTGAAACACCTCTGTTATCCCATAGTTAAAAAGTGCACCTCCAGAACACTGTTCAAATGCAAACCCCAGTCAATCAGACCTCTGCTTCTCTGCTTCGAGGATAGTTGCCAAACCTTAGGAAAGCTGGATACCCTTCCTGATGTCGCTTCAAAGCACGGCCCACTGCCACCATTGTGCAGCCTTCCCGCTGTATTTGACTTTACATTAAAAAGCTTTTGGAAAAATCAAACACCACACAAACCGATACTACGCGAATACTTCGCTCTAAAAGAAAAATATGTGAACTACGCAGAATTTTACACTGACGGCTCAAAAACAGCTGATCATGCCTGAAGCGCGGTAGTACAAGGAAACTTGCAAAAAATGTTAAGGCTGCCGAACTGTGCATCAACTTTTACTGCCCAATGTTATGCTGTCGCTGTGGCCCTGAGCAGAATATTGAGTAACAGTAATGAAAGCAGCATCATCTACATGGATTCACTACGCATGCTCACGGCATTACATTCCAGAAATGCAGAGGTATAGAAAATACACAAAATAGAAAAGGTAAGAAAACAAGGGCATATGATCAAATTCTGCTGGTTGTCAAGCCATATTGGAATAGATGGAAATGAAAGAGCCGACCTATGTTCTGCAGAAGCTCGCTGTCATGAAATACAAGTCAGCATGCCCAATAGAGACTACATAAAATTAATATACTGTAACTTGAGGGCTAAATGGCAGAAAACTTGAGATAAAGAAGTAAACAATTATCTGAATTTTGTAAAGCATGTCCACAGAGAATGGAAAGCCTGTACGCACCAAGAGCGGTTTACAAAAGCAGGACACACACACCCGACACAAATTCCTATCATAAAACACGACACACCGCTTTCTGAAAGATGTGGACACGAGCTCACACTAAACTATATTTTACTGTCCTGCTCAAAATTCTCAATACAAAAAAGCGCTTCACTCAATTTTATAACGAACAAACTGATTTTCATACATTGCTGCTCTTGGACGATAATGCAATTGTTGACATACCTTACGTTTTCAGCTTTTTAAGTGAAGCTGGTTTTCTTGATAAACAATAAATTCTAACGCAGTGCCTCAGTTGTCTTTTATACACCTCAGCTAATTTCTCATTTCTCAGAAGAAGGCTGAGGTCTCTATTTCATTGGTTGGGAACCTCCAGATCCTTGCCCAGCCAAGAATGGCTGCTGAGGTTTTCTGACCCTTTTTAAAGCTTTTACCATAAAATATTACTGAATTTTTTTTTGGTTTTATCTTCACAAAGTGGTACGAAATAACTTTTTAGGCCCTTTATTCCACAGTTGTTTTACACATTTTTTTATAAAGTCCTACATACAAACAATTTTCTATACCTTCTATTTGGCGCTTAATAGTCTTAGATGCTTATGCGCCACTAAACCCAACACAACAGAATAAAAAATCTGTTATGAAAAATGCTTCGGTAAGTTCAGGTGCCACACGGTCACGGCTCCTCCCCAAAGCATTTGCTTTTGACAGCAAAGGCATACAAGAATAATTGCGCGTAGCATCCGGGCGTGCCGCAGTGTATGGTAAATCTGCCCTGTTTAAGAGGTCTTCGAAAGCTGGCGTTCTCGTAATCGAAACAGGCACATCGTTGTGGGGCCGGTGGGAAACCGTGTGAACGTAGGGTATACTGCTGGCCTTGTTTCTTTAAAACGACCACCATCCTGGCACGGCATACAGCTAAACGAAGTAAACGTGTTCAGCAGCAAAAACAAAACTAAAATTGGCCGGGTGCGCATTACCTAGCACTTTCTAGAATCGCAGCTATCTTCGTCTTGTTAATGGCCAGAAAAACGAATTCGGCGCTAATCATCATTTAGGTGCTTTAAAAAGTGTGACCATGCAAAAATTTCTGCCTACATGCGAGATGCTCTGGGTACGACTTGGAATCGATTGGAGCGCTTGCTGTCAAGTATCATTAATCGGAATTTATCAGTATTAAGGGACATTTGCCACGCTCAACACCAGATACTAATGCGGTCGAGATCTTCCTAAAGAGCGACGTAGTAGTTAACAAAGCGGATTTCGCGATACATAGTACATTCGTCTGCGAACAATCTGATGCACACGGTAATGTTTAATGGTAGATCATATATGTAGATTAGAGACAATAATGGGCCTATTACACTACCGTGGGGTACGCCAGATGTTACGTCATTTAAGAAGGATGAATAAACATCAACAGAAGTGAACTGCACAGAAAATAATAAAACTTTTCTCACCAAAGAAGTTGTTATTGAGTCTAGGTGCAAGGATGATAGCTTTGCTACTAGACGACCATGTGGAAAGCCATCAAATGCTTTAGAGAATTAGAGAAATATGTGGTCGCTCGGAACGCTTTCATCCATTCCGTGAAGCAGCTCGTTAGTGAACTCAACTAGTTTTGTCTCGCATGATAACATCTTCCTAAACGCGTGTTGTTTTGCAAAGAAGAAACATTTTTCTTCTAATGTAGTGCCGTGTCAGGTGCAAATATGTGTTCGAGAAGTTTGCATGATATGCATGTCAGTGATTTTCGGCGATAGTTAACACTAGTTCAGTCACCGGTTTTAAAAACTAGAATTATTTTATAATTTTATATTTGGGTGGTATATCACCCATGAAAAACAACTGGTGAAAGATTTGACAAAGTATGGTGCTAGAATGAACCACGGCAGGTTTCAAAATTTTCGCGGTAATGCCATCAACACAACTTCAAGTAGTTATTTTTATAATGTTGTTTATGACGCAATTCTATCGAAAGTAACGTCTAGTGGCTCATGTAGTCCAAGTCATAATCTGGTCCCGATGAAATATTGGAGCAGTCTTCCTTCGTGAACATGTTAGTGAAAAAGTAATTAAAAGTCTGAGGACGTTCGTCTATGAGCGATTGGATCGCCAGCCTTGTCAAGAAGCGAACATGTACAGAAGATTCACAAGGTGAAATTATTTTCCTAAATATTTTTTAAAAGTATGACTTGATGGTGCTGGACCATGGTCAGAAAAGAGAGTGACGACATACTGAAATCAAGGCTCATTCGGCATGATTTTTCAGTTCTGATAACCTCTTCTTACGCCTCTTCAAACCGTGTTCCGATCGACAAAGTTTGACTTGAGTAAAGCAGCCAGACATTGAAACTCAAACGAAAAGAAAAGAAACATTTACAACGGCCAAAGCAGGCGCTCGAGCGCTGTCCCTCTGCATTTGCGCGTTCGCTGTAGGAAGCATGCCATACCATATTCAGATGCAATGATGTGTTCGTGAAGATTGCATGATATGCATGTCAGCGATTTTGGGCGATAGTTAGCAAAATTGTAATAGCTAAATATGATCATAAGCCGCAGCCGTCGCTTCAGCTGAAATCCGAGCGCTCTCTTGAGAACGCAAAAATTGCAAGTTGGAGGTCCAGAATGCATTTTTGCATTCAAGGGTCTGCTATGCTGAGACACAGACGTCAGTATTTGTGGGTTCTTTGCTCTCTCTGCGCGTTTTTTTTCTTCTGAAGTGTGCGTAGGAACTGTACGAACTAACGTACTATCGGTGTCAAATGTTGAAGCGAACAGCGGAGCGCGTGCCCAAAGGTTCATTTTACGCCGTCTGCGTGCCGTCAGCATAGACAGGAACGGTCATCCGGTTTGCGATAGCTTTGCTCGTCTTTTATTTGATGTTTGTTTTCTCGTTTTCACTCTGCAGCGCCAAGTGCAATGTCTCCTCCTATCGCAACTTGCGCAGCGCGGTATCCCTGGCAGCTACGGCGGTAGATCGCATGGGTGAAGCGAGCACTATTAGCTCCCTGGCCTGCAGCACTTTGATTTTACTTTTATGCTAGGCGTGTTATCAGTTAGGTAAACTGGGGCACTCTCGTTTCAATAGAGGAGATTACCAAGACCGGTGGTTAGGTTCAAACGTCAGCTGTAAATATAAATTGCAATGTGCTGTGCTAAGGATCTACATAGGTAAACTGAGAAGCAGGAAGCCCCTGTTAAACTATAAGCTCTTCTTTTCGAATCTAGAGAAAAAACCGGCATCATTACTGGATGGCAGAGATGGCAGAGATCTTGTTGTCACAAGATGAGCGATATTGGCATCAGCGTCTGGTTCCCTAGCGAACAATTAAAGCCCTACCGCTTGCGTGAATTAAGAACGAATGCCTTCTTTCGCGTCGCAATATAATGGCCATTGCATTAAAACAATCTTACCTGATATATAGAAGGGAAGACATGCACTTGTGGCTGGAAAGGCACACCTGGTGTTGTCGGCTCTCCAAATCACTGACTCTGGTCCCAATGAGTTGAAAGCTTTGACTTGTTAGAAAATATTATCCAGCGCTAGTTCGCCGTAGTCCATGATGCATGGTCTTGAGCGCAAACAAGCCTTGCATTTCTCTTTTCTTCGAAGAATGCTGGCTTCTGCGACGGTACAACAGGTTCGCAGAACATCCCCGTGAAGACGATGTCTAAAGATTGACGTGCTGGCACAATTTAAAAGTGTCCTCTACCTCATTAGCCGTAACGTTAGGTGCGTGTGCACCAGCGTCCACACTATGTAGGTCTGCTTGGCGGTAACCCGCTGTCTCTGCCCACGAGGCGTGTTTTCAAGCCGCCCATCACTACAGAATGTCTGGAAAATTGTGGTAATTGCGCACACTCGACGACCTGTTTTGACGCGTTGCTGTACGCCGTGACGGTAGAAAGAAATGATTCGCTCTCCCCTTTCGGGCCGTACGCTGACGCATGAATGTTCGCTTCCATTGTATTTGCGCTTTTCTGGTGGCGATGAAGCTATCAGAAACAAATGATTCAGGAACTGTCGCGTTGAAAGTCGACCGCGACCCGCTTGTTTTTTTTTTCACTGTTCGCATCGCGTCCAGACGCTGGTAACACGACGGTGATGGAAGCAAAATCGAAGCTGCAGGCCAGGGTGCTACAAACCCTCGCTTCACACAAGCTGGCCAAAGCGGATGCCGGCAGCGAAACCCCGGTGAACAAGTTAACATCGGTGGAAAGAGCGAATGTGTCGCTTCAGTGGCAAAGCCGGAAAATGAACGACTAAGGAAACAAAAGCAAAACTATCACAAACAAAATTAGCGAGCATGCGCTCTGATGGTGGCAGGAAGACAGTGTAAAACGGACCTTTGGCCACGCGCTCCACTGTTCGCATTTCATTTTTCGCTGATAGTACGTTATGCCACAAATTATTCTACGCCACCCCACTGGGCTAATTTGAAACTGGAACTTTCTACCTAAGCACACCTCAAGCTAGAAGGACCCAGAATAAAAAAAAAATGTCAGCCGAGTAACGCGCAAGGAAGTTTGGAGGACTGGGAGCAGGCTCCCCTTCTAGGGCATGCACCGACTCGATCAGGCGCTGCGCCATCTACCTCCAAGTAAGCGAGGATGCAGAAAAGCGAAGGGGCGAGGAAGGGGACACAAAGTGGGAAAGGCAAATAAGGAGGTCGTAGCGAGCTGGCTTCTATGGCTGGGCGTGTATATAGAGAGTGCAGCAGTAGTTGTTCAGACATAGTACCCTTAATTCAATTTGCCCACAAGAGACTCCAATGAGCCAAAAGGCGGCGCTGCTAGCGTCGCGTCGCGTCGCGTCGTCCCTCTGAGCTCAGCTTGCTTCGGCCGAGCCGGTGCACGGTCTTTTGGCTGTTCGTGGCCCAGTCATCCTTCCTGCCCTCACTACCTTCTCTCAATTCCTTAAACCTCACTGGCTTGCTCAGCTTCAGTACTGGGGTTTTTGCAGTGCCGCATTACTCTTCTTACTCTTATTCTTCGCTGCGCCTATATAATTTTCTGCTATCTGTGCTTTTTATTTTCTTTATCTACATCTCTGCGAGTGGAACAGAGGGTCACCCGGCACCCACCATCTTCGCTTTCCGTGACTCTCCCGCTGGGCGGCTGCTTTTAGAAACGCTATAGAGTGGACTTAGCATCCCGAATTTCTCACACCTTTCGCCGTTGACTTTTACTTTCGTCATTATTATCGCTTTTCTTCTCGACATATTGCACGCATTCTTGTTCTTTCTCTTCCAACTCACGTCCACGTTGATTTGAAGTGTCCAGCTTCTTTCTTAAAAGTTCACTGCTGTTTCTCGCAGTCCGTGACAAGTAAAGCCAAATAGTGAGCTGCTAACTCGGCCACCACCCGACGCCCTCACACTACAGGCTTGCGTCAGTGGCTTTCTCTTCAAGAGAAGTTTTTGTCAAGGTCTGTTGTTTCTGGTTCACGCCCCTCTGCCGTGGTTGTTGACTGTGCCGCACTGACAGCGGCGACATTGTGTAATTCAGGGACAGGTTGTGAGGAGAGAACGGATAAAGAAAGCTTCACCAACTTTGTTCCCTACGTTAACTCGTAGGAGTCCGTCTCTGTGACTGGAGGTTTTTCTTTTCAGTTTATTGCTTTACCTACGCAAAGCGCAGACCCAGCAAGGGTGCTAGATGGTGTTAGCAACGTTGTAACAACTATTTGCTCGGCGACGCGAAGGCAATAGAATTGGCCACGGAACTGGCCGCGAAAAAGGCCTCCAGGAAGCCTAGGTAGCGGCTCCGCCTACACCACTGCCCACATACCGGAGACAAACTAAAATCACGAAGGAACCAAAGTGAAAAGGTCTTGGACGAGGAACTTGTCTTGTCCTAGTTAAGGAATACTCTGAGAAAGAAACTGTCCAGAGAGGAATGTGATTCTTCTGTAGGCACAGCTTCCCACTGAGTAAGCAACCTGTGGGCCGCTTTTCTTCGCCAATACAAAATAGCAGCCAATATAGCGAGATCCCGCGCAGTGCACTGAAATTCGCCATAATTGAAATCGAGCGCTGCTACAGCCTACTGTATCCATACACTCTACTGGTGCTTGCAACGATTAGCCTTTATCAAGCAAGAAAAGAAATAAGGCGGAGGGGAATCGCGAACATTCTAATCGGCAGCTCTAGAAAGTGCAGAATAAGTAAGAACGGCGCCTTCTTCCCTAACTTTTGTAAGCGCTGCGATGAAAACGAATGAAAAAACGCAGCCTCGGCACATTTCTACCAATAGTCGTCCCTCGCCTCTAGTGTGCTTTTAACCGATCCCTAAATTCTTCGTTCTCTCATCTCTGAACCGCTCGCACGCAATCTTGAGTCAGCGCATTCCCTACGTGTCCTGCACGGCGCTACAAAAGAGGGCCAAAGGGAAAGAAAGAGCATACGCGAAAGGAAAGCCCATCCCGCTGCACAATATTAGAGAGTCTATTTTACATGTGACGCGGGTGTAGGGCAGGCGACGGGTGTAATCAGTATCACGACCTCCGCACTCATCGCCAGCAGCTGAGAGGAGTGCTTGGCGGACCGCCATGACAACAGGCTGAACCCGTTGCGGAGAAGACCGTCACAGGGAAGGCCTTTTTTTTTGCTGCTGTCTCCTTTCTCGTGTTTTCGGCGGTTGCGCTTACCTCGGCTTTTCTATTGCCACGTTACTAAAACGACGATAGCGCCGGCAACCTCTGGCTGAGAGCGCAATTAAAAAACTGTTCGATCACAGCGTGCGATGAACCTTATAGCGAATACACGCAGATCTACCTTGCTGAGGCATAGCGGAATGCTTTTCCCACTATGAGCGACGCAGGAAAAACTGAAAACAGTTGGGGTATAGTCCAGCGCTCCAGCTGGTAAACAGTGAAGAGATAGCGCGTAGAGTTAAGAAGAGGCGGTAAAAAGGCAGCGCCACAAGAGGCGAGATATGCACTGCGAAGATGCGCTGAAGCAGCTAACGATCCTTCGCTAATTACCGCGGAATGAGCATTTTTCACTCGCGTCACAATTTTATCTTAACCTCTCTCTCCCTCTTTGATGCATGTCCTGCCTTTTGGTTCTTTGCTCTTGTATTTTCACCTATTTCGCGCCATCTCTTCGTGGCAGCCTCAAACGATGCTTAGGCGCTCACACAAAAGACACGATGTTTCGTCATTTTTACTAAAATTATTCCTTCGCTGCTCGTAGCCAGACTTTCTAAGTATTGCTTGATGTCATCGAGGGAAACGAGAGACGTTGTGATCTTCGGAACGTAGACAGCGTCCTCCTTTATTACTTTGCGCCAAAGTTGTAGGGTTCGTAAGAGCGTTTGGGCTTTGGCGTGTGTATTTTTGATGTATTTTAATTGTTTTCTTGATGTTTTTCAGTGAATTTTGTATAGTCTGGCCAGTAGAGATGCTTCTTTACTGACGTCTAGAGTTTTTTTTGTAATTACGCCTGTTTGGGTAGTGCCACAGGGCATGTGATGGCAAAGAAGACAGAGAATGTGAACTTGTGATGCTTAAGACCGATAGTGAGTGTTGCACAAGCAACAAGTCGTCTGCTTCAATACACACTCAGTAGCCTTGTTGGAAATAGAGTTTGCGTTTCTTTCCGATTCACTTTAATTTCTTGGTGCCTTCGTTCCTTACGCAGCTTCTTTTCACAGCACACTGCAGCCGATTCACCACTTCTCTATTTAAATATCCTTTAGACGCTACTTCAACTCTTTTATTGGATGTTTCATCCCTCTCTTAGCTATACCCATCCTTGCTCTTTTAGGTCGGTTTTATGGTTAGCCCTCATCATCCCTTTTTGGTCGTGTTTACTGTTTGCTAGCATCGCATCTTTTAGGACATGTGCTTGGTTGGCTTTCATCGCTTTCGCTTACTTTTAGGTTTTCAATTGTTCTTCCAATCCAACCATCCTTTCCCATCATTATCTTTATGAACGTCTTCGCGCCGTTTTCCGAGACTGTCATGTGTTTTTCGCGTCTTTGCGTTTTGTATTTTATTCTTTTTTTATCCTTTCATCTTTGTCATCGCCAAGCCGTACAGGTCTGCTGGCGCGTGTAGATTTTCTTTTACGAAGAGTTGTTATTATGTCCTTTCCCCCTTTCTCCTTCAGTGCCGCTTCTTGGTTTTAGTGTACTTAGGGACGTGCCTGTACCTGGCCGAGCAGAATGGGTCAATCCTTCTGGTGTCTTCTTGCTTGCGTGTAGAGTGGGTTCAAAAAGCGCTTGCGCGCTTGCGATGTTCTTCTCTGTTTTTTTCTTTGACTTGCGCATACGCTGTGTAATCACTGGATAATCTTGTGATGGGCAACTGTATAAAAACGTGCAGATCGCCCCTCTTTGATATTAAATTTGTTAGTTCAGCGCACTGTGTGTCCCGTCCTCTCTTCGTCCGTCCTCTGCCAGCGCTACAAATGTTCGGAATATCTAATCAACTTGCTCAGCAACACACGTGCCCACCGAAAACTCGCCATGGCATTAGGGAAAACTTTATAGTGCTTGTAGCGCCCCTCGCGCCACGCTCGGATCGCAGGCCATGGCAAGCGATGCCGGACAAGAAAGAGGAAGTTGGTCTAGGCCGCCGCAGCGCGAGCAGCGCAAATATACAGTTCGAACCTCAACGCTATCGGAGTTTGTTCTTCCTCGCCTTAGCTCTGACAGATTTGGCGACCCGGCTTCGAACACGCAACCCCATCATCCTAGATGGATTCCCCTGGCTCTTCCGCCCTCTCTACCGGCGGCGACCCGTCCCAGAACGCTCAGCCTCTCGGTGCTTCGGTGGCAGCGTTCTAGCTAGTCAGCCTGCCGCCATGTTGGCCCAATAGCCCCTGCGCCTGGCTCCTAAATGTTGAGGCACATTTCCAGCTGCGACGTATCACCAGCCAGGAGACCAAGTTCCTCCACCTCGTGTCGTCCTTGCCTCCTGACGTCGCTGAGGACTTAGTGGACGTCATAGGCTCGCCGGATTCGGCTCGACCCTTCGACACGTTGAAGGCTGCTATCATCGACCGCAAGTCAGCGTCCGAGCTCAGCAAACTCCAGCTGCTCCCCAGCGATGCAGCGCTTGGGAACAGCCGCCCTTCGCAACTCCTCCGTCACATGCGCCCAGCTTCCGGGAGACTCCGCTGCTCCGCACGACTCACTTCTGCGTGAGTTGTTCCTTCAGCGTCTTCCCCAACACATGGTCCCCATCCTCGCAGCTGATGTTACATTAGACAAGCTCGCTGAACTCGCCGACCATGTTGCATATTATTCACGGCTCCCCAACGTCAGCTCTGTGACCATTCCGCCTCCAACTACTGCCGCAAACTCCCAGCTTGCCAGCATTGATTGTCGACTTCATGCTCTTGCCAGGCGGCTCGATGTCTTCGCGTCTTTGCCGCGCCGTTCTCCACCGACGATCAGGCCACACCGCTCCCCGGAATCTCAACTATCTGACGCGCGGCCAGCCACCTCGCCCTCGGCTGTCTGCTGGTACCATCGTATTTTTGGCAGCACTGTCCGCAAGTGCGCACACCCGTGCTCCTGGTCGGGAAACGCTGCGACCGGCCATTGACGGCGGCAAGTGGCGCTGGTGGACGGACATGCAGCCTCTTTTACGTCTCGAACATGATTATTGGCACTCGTTTCCTGTTCGACACGGGAGCACAAGTCAGCGTCATGCATAGCAGCTTCTTGGGCAACGAACAGACCTTCCCGCTCCAAGCGACCAACAACTGGATCTTCATATCTTCATTATCGCTGACGTCTCGCAAGCTGTTCTCGGCGCGGACTTCCTCAGTTTCTTCAACCTCGCCGTGGACATGGAAGCTCACCACCTCATAGACCTCACCACGCACCTCTTCGTCAAAGGTGCACTCTCCATCACTGCGGCGACGGGGCTTCGCGCTCTCGTCCCTGTTTGTATGCGAAAGTTCTGGCCTATTTTCCCAACCTTACAAAGCCGCATACTAGAGAGTCACTGGTGGAGCACTCGATCACTCACCACATCGTGACTTCGAGACCTCCGGTGTTTGCTCGCTCTCGCCGTTTGTGGGGAGAACGCCTCGCTATCGCTCGCCTTGTGTTCCAACACATGCTTGAACTCGGCATAGTACTTCCTTACTCCAGCAACTGGGCATCGCCTTTTCACATGGTGTCAAAGAAGGCTCCGGGTGACTCGAGACCATATGGAGATTACCGCGCCCTCAACGCTCACACTTTACCCGGCCGCTATCCACTTCCTCGCATACAGGACTTGCATCAAATCTGGCTGGGTGCACGATCTTCTCTAAAATTGACTTAGTGAAGGCTTATCATCAAATTCCTGTAGAGCCTGCTGATGTTCCGAAGACTGCCATTACCACACCGTTCGGCCCCTTTGAGTATGTGCTGATGCCTTTTGGCTTGCGCAACGCCGGACAGACTTTCCAGCGAGCTATCAACGAGGATACGCGAGTCCTCGACTTCGTGTTCGCTTACATCGATGATCTCCTCGTCGCAAGTTCATCCGGTACTGAGCATGAAGCTCATCTGCGTGCCCTCTGCGTGACTGCATGAATATGGGCTCGTCATCAACCCGAATAAGTTCCTCTTTGGCGTAGCTACAATAGAGTTCCTCGGCCACCTTGTCACTCTGCAGGGCATTTGGCCGCTTTTACTCCCATACACCTGAAACATGTATGTAAACATGCTTGTTTGAAATAAATTCAAATTCATATTCGATACCAAAGTGAAAGCCATTCAAGATTTTCCCGCCCCCACGTCACTCAAAAAGCTCAGAGGATGCTTGGGCCTCCTGAACTTTTATCGCCGCTTTCTCCCGAAGTGCGCCTCTTTCCTGACTCCTCTGAAGCCTCTGAAGCCTCTGGCTACGAAAAAAGATTCTGCTGCGCCACTTGAGTGAACTCAGGACGCTACCGCTGCATTTTCTGCTGCCAAGAAGGCGCTCGCAGACCTCACTTTGCTCATACAACCCATTCCTGATGCTCCACTGCGCCTCGTCAGCGACGCCTCGAGCATTCCCGGCGGCGCAGTTCTCGAGCAGTACGTCTCTAATTGGGAGCCCCTCAATTTTTTCTCCCAAAAGCTGAAGCCACCTTAGACTAAATACAGCACCTTACGTCGATAATTGCTTGCTGTGTACCTCGCCATCAAGTACTTTTGCCACTTCCTGGAGGGCCGGAACTTTCACGTCATGACGGACAATAAGCCCTTGATGTTTGCCTTCCAAAGGAACCACAGCACATACACTGCACGCGAGATCCGCCCAACTGTGTTTTATCCCCGAGGTTACAGTAATTCTCCGTCACGTCCATGGCCCGGAGAATGCTGCTGCTGTTGCGCTTTCTCGTGTAAGTGCCATGGCCGTTTTCCTCCAAGTTCATTTCGTACGAGACATCCACTGGCGTCTCGCGCCCCTGCGTATCTTTGGCTTTCCGTCGCACCATTTTTGAAAAACTGCACCGCCTGAGCCATCCTGGTATTCGTGCTACGCAGAAGCTGATCACATCTCGTTTCCTTTGGCCAAGCATCAATGCCGACGTCCGCCACTGGGCACGAACCTGCCTTTTCACTGACAACGCATCAAAGCTCACCGGCATACTGTCACGCCAGCCTCTCCTTTCCGGCCGCCTGACGCACGGTTTTCTAACGTTCACATAGACATTGTTAGACCACTCTCGTTATCACGTGGGGCCGCTTATCTGTTCACCCCGGTGGACTGTTGCACCCGCTGGCCCGGGGCGTTGCCCATTTCTGACACTACAGCCGAGACTGTTGCTTCGGCCTTCATGGCCGGCTGGGTCTCTCTCGTTTCGGCTGCCCGTCTGAAGTCACCACCGACCGCGGCCGCCAGTTTCAGTCGGCCCTGTTTACTGCTCTTGCCAATATTCTGGGCGTTCGCCACATTCATATGACCGCCTACCATCCTTCGGTCAATGGCATGGTGGAACGTCTGCATCGACAACTGAAGGCTGCCCTTACTGGTCCGACCACCTTCCCCTCGTCCTCTTGGGCATTTGCTCGGCACGGAAGGCTGACCTCGCAAGGTCTTCTGCTGAGCTAGTCTACGGCGTTCCCCTGCGTCTCCCTGGAGAATTCTCTCCTTCGTCCCCTCCGTTAGTCCATGACGCTTCCACCTACATCCGAGACCTACGCAACACATTTCGCCGCATTACTCCTGTCACCCCATAAGCCCGTCACCCTGAGTCCGTGTTCGTCAGCTAGGACCTGGCCTCCTGCACCCATGTCTTCATCCGCCGTGACGACGTCCGTCCACCCCTCACGCCGGTCTACGATGGACCGTTCTGCGTCCTCCATCGTGCGCGGAAGACCACGTTAGACGTCAACGGCGGTGAAGACGTTGTGGCTGCTGACCGCCTCAAACCAGCTTACATTGCTACATTGCCACTCCTCTGGCCGTCGGCCCTACACTCGCTCTCGCTTCGCCTGCACCACCATTGTGCGCAGCTTCCTCCAAGCACATTCGCTGCTGGGCGAATCCTGCAAATGCTGTGGCTTCGCTCTACGGGAGGGGGGGGGGGGTGGAGGAGAGCCATGATGCGCCCCTCGCGCCGCGCTCGGCTCGCAGGCCATGGCACGCGGTGCCGAACAAGAAAGAGGAAGTTGGGCTAGGCCGCCGGTGCGCGAGCAGCGCAACTAAACAGTTCGAAGTTCAACGCTTCCGGAACTGGTTCTTCCTCGCCTTCGCTCCGACATGTTTAAGATACTACTCATTGTTTGCGTGATATGCCCCACACAATTGGTCAACGCTATCGAATTGTATGGTGTGACTTCGAGCGGGGATTTCCCTTGTTTTAGTAATGGCATCAGCCGACTGGATTTCTACTGGCAAGGAACAGCACCGTCGAGCCATAAATGGTTATAAATGTTGGGCAGCTTTCCTGGCGCGTCGTGGCCAACTTGGCACAGTGTATCATAAGTGGAGCCATCTGGCCCAAGTGAAGACGAATGCTTACTCTATGCAAGGGCAGCACCAAGTTCTTTACGAGAAAATTCAGCGTCTTCTCAAACTAAACACCAAAATAAATAAAGATATGCTAATTATTCGTCAAAAATCGCGCGGAATAAAAAGGTAGTGTTATGGTGCTTCATTGTACGGAAACAAATAGTGCGTATGTGTATGAGTATGTACTGGCGTAGTACGTCGTACAATGCAAGCTATAGAACGATTATTGATTGGGGATTAGAAAAAAAGATATTGGGATTGGTAATCGATAAAATGATCGGTAATTGTGATTATAATCGATGACCGCCATAGGTAATGCGATTGTGGTTTGGTTGTTGGTGAGAAATGAAAAAAACAGGAAGAAAAAGAGGAAAAAAGGAGGAGAAAGCGCTTTCGCGTCAACTCTTAAGGCGAAGCTCTGCATGCTCTTAATTTTTAATAATCCTGGACTATGTGCTCATTGCCTACACTGCTGTTTGGCCGTTGGTACAAGTAATCCTGATAACGTAATGCTAGGGCTAATAGTTACGGCAGCCTCACCGCTCAAGTGTCGCTTCAAGCAAACCGTTAGGGGGATCAAATAAAAAGCGCCCCTAATTCAATACCATGTACCAAATTCTCAAATTGGCAAACGAATACTTACACGCCACTGGATGGGACATTGTAACTATACTAAACTACTCGTGACCTCCTCCACACAATTGCGAGTGTTGACACTGCAAACAGCAAGAAGAATGCGTCATGCTTGCCGCGCATGTGTCGTCTTGCTGCGGCAGTGTCTTTCAGCGTTGGCGATCAAAACAGACAAAGACGGGTAAAATACGCAAATACGCACGCATGTCATTGTGACGTCGCTAAGGCTCCTACAAAAGATGTGCCCTCCGCTCTCCCCTGCTCTTCCTATAAGCCCTAAACCCCCACTGGCCACCTCTTTTTCGCCTAACATTTCCACGGCTCTTGTCTGCTATTATTTTGCAAAACGTTCTTAACTTAGCCACGGCCAAAGCTGGCGTTGAAGTCGCAGCCAGACGACAACGGCTTCTATTCCGCTGAAGGCCGTTCCAAAGTCGTTAGAGTTCCGCTCCCCCCTCAGTGTAATCGGAAGCTGTACACTCATTAAGCCAACCATATAGATTTTGGGACAGGCTTCAAGGAAGAGAAAAGTAGAAGAAACTACCGAAGCAAAGCATCAACAGCGTTCTTCACAAGCGACATAAGTTGCTAAAAGAAAACTCCGCTTTATTCTATCAATACTGCGCCACCCCCCAAAATCGGTTAGCTTCGTTCCTGGAGCGACCTGCCAAAAAACATCATCTGTATGCGTTTCTACTTTGATGACAGTAGTGAGGGCTTTCTGATTTCATTCCGCTGATGTAGATAGTATAGGAGCTGCTGGAAGTATCAAGTTGTTCGCGGTTACTTCCTAAAGCATTCATACTGATGAGGCCTAGCTCGCAATTTATGTCAACTCCTAAAGCGCCAAGTGCTGCCAACGAAGCGAAGAATTGCCCAACACAATCGCTGTGCTTGCTCAGGATCCTGAATGACTAATACGGAGTGTAGCCAACACTACAAGCATTATTGTATCTAAAACGCTGCTCTCTTTTTACTTGCATGTGTAGGTTAACTTGGACTAATCGAGAACGCCGGTCGTTACGCATCACTACAGTTTTTACAGCGCCGCCAACATGCCTTGAGGACCCCGCGTCACTGCGCTGAGTCTATTGTGCCATTACCATTCTATGCTGGAGTGCAAGACCAATAATCCTTTCCAGTCTTTGTTTTAGTTGTCGCAGAAGGTAGCTCGCAATCTAAAACCTTGCTTAGAACATGCCTTGCTCCCCGGTTGCCATGGTTGTTGTTTTTTTGCCATAATAGTGTTTCTGCATTACAATATGCCTGCTCGGTTTCGAACCAGCAACCTAAAATTCTTGGTGATATTCTTGATCTTGTACAAAACTAAGCAGCTATATTTGACTTTAAAAAATAAAAATTTACGAACAATCTCACTTTACCTAAAAAAGTGCTTGGATGGAAATTGCTAAGCAGGTGCCTAATAAGCAAACGGCTTGTGTATTGAACTGTCGGTACTGTGTATTGATGAGAGTAGCTTGTTTTGCTCCCTCGAATTAATTTATCTGAAAGGAGTGATCATCTATGCAATATTAAGGAAATAAAATGTAGGAGGAACATTTTTCAAACATCATTTTTGCCACTCAGCGCAAGCGAATGCAATGAGTTCCCCCAAGATGTTACTCATATCTAGTCTGAGACAAAGTTTCGAGCTGTCTTTGATGCCTAATGGTTTGCGCATTTGGCATTTTAGTTTTAACGCCGCAGCGCTAAAGGCCCCGTTGTCCAGAACATGCGGTGTTGGTGTTGGCGTCGGCGTTTTGAGCGAAAAATAATTGGCGTGGCTTTGGCAGGTGGTCCCCAGAGAGCAACCTAGCAGGCAGGCGGGCCACTTCGTACCCGTGACCTTTCGGCGTAATTATAACCTGCTCACCGTGAAAGCTTGCGGTTAAATTAGTGAATGGTCACTCAGGAAGAGCAACCTGGGTCACACAAGGCCAAAAGCTGGTAGCATCTGCCATCGCAGGGCAATGGCGCATCGCTTAACTGCTGCACTACTGCGCTAGGAGGGGTGTGAGGACTCCCAGAGATCTATGAATGCAGAGTACAGAATGACCTTCTGCACTTATATGACCTTTTGCAAATTCTATCGTGTCATACCCTTTAGTTGGAGTTTAAGTGTCCCCTCCAATTTCTGTTTCCTTTTGTTTTTGTTTCTTTTGCTAATTTATGAAGGGATTTTTTTTTACCCTTGCACTCGCCTTACACAAGCACTATGCATTCGCCGACAATAGCGCCTTCTGGCGATGCAGGAATTTCTCATCAAATGAAATAATAGAATAAAATACCAAAACAAAGGATCCTTCTTGATAACTTCTCTTAAAGCTTACGTTTCCAATAACCATTACCGTATTGCTTTTACCCTTCCCATTTGTCAACCGTCATTTTCATGTGTCCTCTGAAGCTAGAGGACATATTTAGTTAAGTTCTTTCATTTTTAACGCCTGCAGTGTGTGCCGCAGCTCGGTGTCAATGCTTCCTTATGCGCTTTTTTTTTGCCGCTGAAGCTACCGTGTTCTTTTCTTGCCCACTGACACGTTATTTTCTGCAGAGCCATGCACAAGAAGAAAGGGCCCTCGAGTGAAGTCGTTTCGATTTTAAGGTTGGAAAATGTCATCCTTTTCCATTCCGTCTCTCTGCCATTTAGTGCTTCAAGGCCGAGTTTGTTCTCCAGCTGTCACCGCCACAGTTTGCTGCACGGATCAAGCCGAACAGTATTTTTCGAAGCAGACAGAAAGAAAAAGTGCGGCAGTACAAAGTTGAGGCTGGTAAAAAAGAAACCAGAGACGTCTCGTTTTTTTTTTCTGGGCCTCTGCCTTTTGAAACAGCACTAGCTGCTTGTCATGTCCAATGGCAATGGAAGCACTCGTGACATGAGGAACAGAACTTGTATAAAAATTGCAACATATTTGTCGTATGTACCACGCAACGTGCACCTATTTTATAGTAATGTCCTAGATTTTATGGCTGACTTTTTGTCCTAAAGAGCACTTTAGAATTAAAGGTGATGTTTATACGAAAACGCATCTTTGTGTTTAAATAACATTCTTGCGCAGAGCGACGATTTTTCATTTAATGAGTGCCCACAGTGAAGCTCATAATCATCTCTGCGCTACTTTGTTCTATTATAATGTTCATTGACCTTCGAGAGCAGAGCGTACCGACCGCATCGGTTGCTTTTTCGATGACGTCTGAATATGGGCCTCCTCTCTGACAAATTTTCAGATGCTTGCTTCAGTGGGCTGCAGCCATGACGACTTCGTAAATCTGGGTACAAAATTTCGCCCTGTAATAAAAAAAAATGACGAGCTGATATTGCTTGTCCTTAAAAGTATAAAACAATATCTTTTGGTCAAAGCAATTGCCTGCCAATCTCCAACTGAAAAACGAATGGCTTTCTAGACGCTATCATGACATAAAATTTACTATGAAAATACTTCTATGGGTTTTCATGAGGAAGAAGCTTACTTCGACAGCGTATTTTCAATGTAGAGATATCGGCGTGGGTCTAGCGCTTTTACTACCGTTAGATTACTCATCTAATAGTTTATCCTGCATATTGCGAGCGTACCCTCACAGCCACACATGAATTACTTCCCTGCTTTCCGGACACCACGACTGCATATGCCTCCTACATATGCATGGGACTCTTTCGGAGTGCCTCAGCAGTTGGTAATTGCGAACATCAAAGCCCACCCAATCTTGAATTAAACAGCTATCGACCCTAATGCACAAACGACATCTTTACTCAATACTCCAACATCCGCTGGCTTGGTTTCAGAGGAACCTGACTAAGCGTCATTTAGATTCCCCCTCTTCCTCCAGTCTACTATGGCAGCAGGATACAGGCCTGTGCATAGGCTTCTGTCTTCCCTTGGCTGTGTGCGGCAGCCTTGGTCTGCGTCGCCGTGCCGGAGGCAGCGCGGAAGGCGTACTTCTCATCGCTTTCTCTGCAGTGGATGTTCCCGTTCCCTGACTTGTTTAAGCTAATCCTATGCACGTGTACACAGCTAGCTCAGCCTCACCCAACCACTCGTGATGCGCTGGGATCGCAGGGATTAACTCACCTTTTTCCCAAATAACAGCTTCTACTGATTTCGAGCTTGCCGTTCTTCCTGCTCGGCTGCCTAACTGCAGACATTGATCGCCTCAAATATCTAACGTGTTCTTTGATTCTAGGGTTGCCCAGCTATGCATGTAGGCAGCCTCAGTCCATGCCTGTGAAAAATATTTGGTTTCAGCATCACACAAAATCATCAGTGTGCAGTCATTAAGTTGGAGCTATCAGTTTCCAGATGCCGGCGGGTCGCTAGCGTCATGTCAGTAATCACCTTTCGGAGAGTGCTGCTCAATCTACCATGCGAGAGCACAGTTTGTCTGCAAGCTTCTACCGAGGCAGAAGTTGTGACGCAACTTTACGTGACCTTTAGCAGCATTGCATAATTCATGGGGCACTTCAGGAAGTACAGAAGGCCACCTGAAAAGCACTGGCCCTTCCCTGAGACTGGAGTTACAGCCGACCGGTCCCAGCTGTGAGGAAAATTTCCTGTTTCGTCTGTTCCTCAGAGTGATCACCACCAATTTCAAAGTAAAACTAGGCTCAATACAAAACTATCCAGGCTCGTTTTTTTAAAAGACGCTGTAAGTGCGATACTGCCGTGAGTGAATTTTTAATTTTCCCCACATGTGATGTGAAATCGCTTGAATAGATTTAATTGATTAGCCATGTTAGCAGGAATATCGAGTGCAGTGGCCGCAGAGGGTTGCTCGGTATGCCTACGCAATCTGATGAACGAAGCACAGTAAACGTAAAAAAAAATAAAGCAATTACGTTAGTTGCGTTTTATGAAATTTGTCTACGTTATTTTTTCGTCCCAAAAGCTGCTTGTACTTTAATCCGGCAACATTTAAGTGACGAAAATTCCTTGCACGCTGTGCATGCTCTGAGGATAAAAGCTCTTTCAAATGCACTGCACTCCACTTCAAAATTCATTCCCTTAAACATGCTTTTTCGAACACGATCACGGCGACAGAGTTTTTATGAAGGCAAAACACTAAGGCTCCCTTGTGCTGTGCGATGTCAGCGTACGGCACCTCTTTCATTCTTTCTTCTTTCACTCCCTCGTTTATCGCTTCACTTATGGCGCGGTTCAGGAGTCCAACGATATATGAGACAGGTACTGCGCCATTTCCTTTCCCCCAAAACCAATTATTGTTGTTATTGTTTGGTGCAGCCTTAAATGTTCTGAACCTAAGAAAAATAAATGTGGCATTCCAATGCTGCTCACAACACACAAATGTTTACGACTTTGGGTGAGTGGGTGGGAACGAAACAAGCAAATAAAAAAAATTCAATGCTATTCTCTGATCTGTTTTCGTTCTTGGAACCTCGCCCTTCCACTCAATCCCCTAAGATCTTATCTTTCATTCCGTCCGTCCTCTTCCAGAACAGCGACACTCGAATGAGGGTAACAACGTGGCTAACACAGTGCGTTTGAAGAGTCAGCGCATGTTCAGAATGCTTGCATAACGCGTATTTGTTGAACATTATATCTGGAAATTTTAAGCAGAAGTTCGTAGAAGTGTGCTTAGGATTTTGATGGCATGGTAGCTATTTGTTTTTTATTCTTTACTCGTTAGAGGGAAGCAGGTGCCTGTTTATATTCTTTGCCATGAAGAGAAGCGAAGATTCCGTTACCCGTGTATCCATAAAGGCTGTTTAAAGCTCCGAATGCATAGTTCGTGTGACTTCCGCTGTAGTGTGGCTCAAACAATAGTTTTTGCTTGGTTTTAGTGTTTCCTAATTGTCACTCGTGGAGATTACTATTAGTCTTCTTGAGCACATGGGGCTCACACCACACATCGTCCCATTATCCAGGCAAGCGATCTCAACCCTTCGAGAAGTGTTGATTGAGCCAGTCAGAGACCAGCGATCAGGTGATCAAGAGGTGAGAACTTTTAACTTTTTTCTCGAGAATAGTCTAACCACCAACATTTTGCAATGGGAATCGGTGCCGAGATACCCGCGACAAGTACCACGTGGGTAACTTTTTCTACAGATTTGTGACTTCTGCTAGGTTCCGGCTTCTTGCGCAAAGAAAATGAATAAATTTTCACGAGGAATATAACTTCCTAGTAGGCGTGTTCTAAGTTGGGATGACGCGGAACACTTAAAGCTCACGTGGGCACGTAAGAGCAGTTAAACTATAGGAATGCAAAGTGGAGGAAACTTCAATTTTTTTAAAAGCCAATTTTGCAATAACTCGAATGATAATTCCCGACAACACACCTGCCAACTCAGCGTTATATGGTCCGTGTTGTCTGGCAATGTATCGCAATAAGAGTAATGATCGCTCGACGGAATACGTTTCTTCTTTACATGCGGTGTGGGCGATAAGGTTGACTGAGAATAATGAACATCACTCGAGCGTGAAAATAAAAGTTGTACATCAGCCTATGATTAAGAGCAACGGTAAATGAGCCTGCAAACCACGCGCACACAATATGCAGTCTGTTCACTCGTACCTATTGTTTGACTATTTAGGCGGTTGTATCGCTGTTTAATTTTTATTCCGTGGCTATCCAGCATAATAGCCTTGCCATCGCTAACGTCATAGTAAAATCAAGCAATGAAAAACATTTAGCGCGTTTTACTCATTTTTACTGGTTGTTCTACGGTGCTGCGCATACCATTTCCTCGCAAAGTATCCAGGTTCTCTAAAAGGGACCGTTTTTCTGAGTGAAGTTTTCTACCACGCGCAGCGGATTTTTTCCATTTCATGCTACCGCCGAGGACAAAATGCAGCTCTCCTGAAAAAAAAAACAGCCTCGCTTTCACTTTACCTGAGCAGCCTTCGCTCTACTCACTGCGTCCCAGTCTCGACACAGGCCGTGCTGAGTGTGGTGTATCCAAGACTCGACATGCTTCTTTCTAGTGCACAATCTACACGTCAATCACTGTCCTCTTCCTAATTCATCCCAACTTTCCTCTCTCCCATTACACTTTCTCTCGTCTATATTATATACTCCTACGTGCCACCCTCACCCGTGTCTCGAACTGAGTCAGCCGCTCCCAACGGCCATTCTTGGCAGTCCTCACGGAATCTTCTTGCGCCGAAAGAGCGCCAATACCAACGCTGCCTATCGGACGTGCAAATCGGAATAATTGTGAGAGAGACAGCACTGCTTCCCCCTTTACCTTCACTACTTTTGTCTTTCTCTTCGTGGAGATCACTAGAGCATTCCTTTATTTTCTCATCACCTGGCTCCTATACGTCGGTTTCACAGTTATTTTTTTTTTAGACAACACCGAAATCGTTTACCTAAACGCTTTTGGACACGAAAAAACACAGCTTTACCTACGCTGTGGGCTTCAATGAGGCTGACAGCTCTTTGAATTTAATTGTTTTTTTTTGTCTACCGCAGTGCACAGGAGAGGAAGCCGAAGAATAGTGCAGTGAAGAAAATGGTCGCCGCTGGCATCCACACACTGGGTGTGTAGCGCAGTTAAAAAGTTTCTTTGATGTTTAAACCATGCAAATGCATACATAATTCTGCGAGAACTGAAAAAAGAGCTGTTCAGGCCTAGTGCCAAAAATTGCTAATGATATTTTTATGAAATAAAATTCTCAAAAATGGCTTTGTACTGAAATCAGCAGTTGCCATCTCAACTCGAATCTAGACAAGCCGCAATTCTAAGCTAAAACCCGAAAATTGAATGCCAAATAGTAATAATAATAAAAACTTTCCTCGAATGTAAGCCATCTGCAAAAACAATTGAGAATAACAGCAGGGACACCAAGAAAATGGCCTTAATTTCCACAAACCTGCTCCTGTCCACTCGTTCTCGCTGATCTCCTTAGCGCTGTCCCCTTTGTACAGTGGGCAATCGTCTGTACCATCAAGTGCATTGCAAATGTTACACTTTTGGATCGCTCGCACAATCAAGCTTTCCAGGATGTCATTTCAGGCTGCAGCAATCCAGCTAGCTACAACTACTAGCTCTCTCATTTTGGCCTGTAGCACTTCTGTGGTCACTTGAACTGCCGCTGACCTCCCACAATTTCACGAACTTTGCCAGTGTTGATTACCTTTCGGGATGGCAGCCTTTCTTTAGGCCCATGATGGACTTCTTCATAGCACTGCAAGAAAAAAGTTAAAGTTACCCCCACGAATGGCAAATATTCTTATGGTCCGCGCCGAAGCCAGATCGGCTTGCAAGTTTGAAAGTTCCTCTGGAGCGAGCAGAACTTTCCGCTTGAAGGTGGTATTATAATAACAACGTCTGCTTGGGGCCATGATGTCGATGAAAAACCACAAGCGAAAAACTTGCACTGCCGCGGAACGTGCCCATGACACCACACAATGAAAAAACGAGGTCAAAATGAAGTTGAAGCTCAAGTTGAAGCTCGATCTTTATGTATAGAATGAAATATCCTACTAACCTCAATTTCATACAACAATACGCAGTAAAAGTACGGCCTATGCACCGTAGCTCATAGAGACAGCGAAGAACGAGATATCTCGCTGCATAGTTGCTAAGAGCGAAGCCTAAAACGCTTCCCACGGCACCCATTCTAAGAGCCAATTAAGCCTAAAAGGTGAAACTTTCCCTAACGTGCAACGGGAGCCATGACAGGTGCCCACTAATGCTCATTTCTAAGCGTTGCTTCTAGAGCCCGTTTTTCTTCTTGGCTTTTTGAAGGTGTCTCAGTGTAAAGCACGTTCCTGTGCCTAATTGGGGTGGACACGATGCAGTTATAGCGCGCATTAAGTCGCCGCTATTTCAGCCCAGTTTGTATGCTTACAGAAGTGTCCTAACGCTTTCGCCGCAGCGCACGGCCTCTTTGGGCGAAAGCACTCTGAGTAAACCGCTCCCCACGGAGAGTTCTTTCGTTCAAACAATTGCGCACAACTAAAGCCGACGTCATAATATGGCTTTGTTGATTATCTTCCAGTTTGCGCACTACAAGGCCTGCGGCTCGTTGCAGCAGTAATCACTACTTCTGGGGCACAAACACGCAGTCCTGGTGGCATTTCCCAACAAAAACTTTAGAACACTGGAGCACAACAGCCGATGATATGATACAATTCGATGAATATATTACCTGACGTGCATAAGATAAACAATAGAGACGAGATAGTCGTGTCGGTCCGACGGAACCTTCCACCATGCGCTTTGGTGTTGCCGTTGTTGCTGTGATTGTTGCGGTTGGTTCTTGCCCACAGCGCCTAATTGGACAGGGCTTATTGCAGACTAAGCAAGAGGAAGAATGTCTGTGTTCAATGAGGTATAACAACACTGGTTATATGTTTGAGGTAGCTGGGAACACTTGTTATCATATTTTCGTGGTTCTTTACATGCTATGCACGAAAATTACAGAAAAAGGTTATTTTTAAAAAGTTTTGGAGCGTCATAAAGGACTCCCCTGGTTTTATTGTTTAACTACGGAGAAACTCGCGCTCTGTGAAGAAACTCAAGAAACATCAGAGGACTTGCCCCTTGATGTTTGCACCGAAGGAGAGGAGAACTGGAAAAGAACGTGAGATACTTAATCGAGTGAGGCGAATCTGAAAATAAGTTTTACAGTGATGCTCAAACTGCCAGCAAGTAACAGTATATGGTGATAAATACGTACAACCTTCAGCATCACGTTGTGAGCCCTGAACGACGCTAGAAATTATTTATACGTAGTATTCTTCAGTGCAAGAGCTTCAGAGTTAGTTTGCAGTGTTTTGAGCCGCACTACCAATCACACCATGGGAATTTTAAGTGCTGGTGTTCCGCTGTAACAAAAAGAGGGTCATGCACAGATAGTGAAGATGTTGGTGCCATTCGCAAGGGGTCACTGTCAACAGGATTAGGTCCTTTATGAATGATACATGTTCATTAAGGACCTGATTTGGCTGACAAATAAGCTTCTGCGTTTTAGTATACGCCGCAATGATTTGATACTCCTGGTAACATCAGTTAATTTACATGCGCTGTTAAGAAAAACGAAAGGAATTGGCTCAGGAGGCCAATGCTCAAGCTTTTAAGAGCTGCTAAGACTAGCAGAGAGTCAGCCAATGTAAGGACTGGAAAATCAGGAATGTGGCTCCTTTTCATAAATCTGGTAGCAAATCATCCCCTTTAAATTGTCGACCCATATCGCTGACCAGTAATCTGTAAATTATTGGAGCATATATTATATTCTTAAATATATCGTCTTTTGCACTATAATTTCTTTACATCTGTTCAAAATGGCTTTCGCCCTTCTTTCTCATGTGAAACTCAGCTCCTTCATTCCACGCATTCGTTAAACAGCATACTTGATCAGAATTTTTAGGCAGACTGCATATTTCCGGACTTTCTCAAGGCCTTTGATTAAGTCCATCATAAGCTAATAATGACTAAACTATCTGCACTTAATCTTGATCCTGCTGTACTAAACTGGCTTGAACGTTTTCTTATTAATCGCTCCCAGTACGTCTGTATTAACGATTGTAATTCTCCCTTTACTCAAGTAATCATCAGGCGTGCCCCAAGGCTCCGTTTTGGGGCCACTTTTATTTCTAATATGAATTAACGAGTTGCAGAGCTGCGTCTCTTCTTGCATGTACTTTTACGCTGACGACTGTGCCATTTATCGCGTGGCTCGTAATGATGATGACATACTGATACTTCAATCCGATTCAGGTAACATTGCTCTTTGGTGCACAAAAAGCACATGAAACTAAACATTAACAAATGTAAAATAATGTGTCTCTCGACAAAGTGAATGTCCCTCGTTGTACACACTTAACAATACTCCACTTGGGTCCGTATCTTCATATAAATACCTTTGCCTAACCATGTCTTTCATAATTAAATTGGAAAGCTCGCACTGACCAAACGTTAACAACGCCAATCGCACCTTACCATACTTAAGATGTATTTTCAGTAAAGCCCCTACTTCATTAAACCCTTTTTTTAGAAAACCCTTATCCGACCCCCAAACTTGAATATGCTGCCTCCATTTGGGATTCTAATCAAAACAATTTATAACATGCTGTTGAAATGGTGCAAAATAATGCTATTCGAGTTGCACTTTCTAACTATTACCGAACAGCCAGCATAACATTAGTGAGGTGTAGTGACGGTTTGGCGTGTCTGTCTTTGCGCCGTTAATTTTTTCGCCTTTGCTTGTTTCATAAAATTTACTACCTTGAGTGTCTACAACGTGAATTCATCATGTCGCCTTGCTACCACTCCTTACGTGTCGGTCATCGTCACAAGGTTACTCTTCTTAATTGCCGCACTAACACCTTTTATAATTCAGTCTTGCCATACACATCTAATGTCTGGAACCATCTTCTCGAAGAAATCGCACCTATATCAGATTACGCTTTATTCTGGCAAACATTGTGCACTCATTTTTGTGAGGTCACGTAAGTGTTTTTAATACCTTATTTCATTTTGACTTTTTATATTGATCGTTATTCGTGTCTTATTTCGCTTTTCGAACTACTTTTCTAGTGCAATTATATTCGGTTTCTTAGCTTTTAACTTTTCCCTCTGATTTATTTTGTATTTGGTACTATATGAAATGAATGGCGGCGCAAACAAGGACACTAACAAGAAAGAGACACCACATGCACACAATTTCTGGTTAGTGTCCTTGTTTGCGCCGCCGTTCATTTCATTATGCACCAACTCACCCCTCAGGCCGTTATTCTTTTGTACTATATACCTGCTACCTTTACGTTCTGTTTTTGTTTTTTGTAAGGGGAATGTGAAATTAATAAGTAAATAAATGATTTTGAGATACACTGCACGGAATTCGGTCCAGTGCCAAACAAACGTCCAGGACTTCGGCCATGAATATTTGGGTATATTTGTCGGATCCCAAAAGGGGTAACCCCATACAAGCGCCTGACAATGAATTCCAATTACTGCCTTTCGGGCATGCGAACTTGCATCAGTGGAAACAATTGTATGGCTAAAAAATTGAAAAATTTTCATTTAGGGGTCATTTAACAAACTTTCCGGATAAACTTTGGCATTCTTTGGAATGAAGTGGCATCGACGTTAGCGTCAGCATGAGCCAGCGCACAGCTTACCCATTGTATTGAATTAATGAAAGTGCAAATTGCAACGGCTGAAATTGTAAACAAAATATGAAGAAAGTTGTACCTTAGATATTGAGTACTCAGAAAAAGAGTTGCTTGAGACACAAAAGTGGATGTCGCCATGCCTCCAAGAAGGCAAAATTTGCGTAAAAACTTCGCACATTCAGCAGATGGAAGCGTGAGTTTCCTGGTGCTCGAGCTTCTAAATTGAAGACAGCAATTGCAACTGATTTAGACAATCTAAGAAGAATACATATAACACGCCCCTCGAAAAGAATAAAAGGTTGAAGCTTATACCTTGGACAGCCGGATAATAGAACACAACCGAATTCAAATATCGCTCCTCTTACACGTGGATTAGAGCGCAGCGGAAGAGTGGGACTCCCCGTACTAAAGTTTTATTGATGATCCTGGTGAGTTTTACAAGAGTGCACTCTCCCTTAAATATAATGGTTTTGATTTGAGGCCGCTACTCTAACTGAGGGTCTTATATGACACCTAGACAGCTTATGAACTGAATATGTGAGGTTGAGTTTTAATGATACATTAACGGGATATAAAGAGCAGACGCCAACAGAAAATTGATGGCGGAAATTTTGCTCACACCGAGTATTAAATGTGACCTGTGAAGCCAGACGCCGAGCGCTCTGAGATACGCCTGCAACAAACGCTGCAGTGCACGGATATTTTTAGCGGCGGCAAAAAATGCAGTGTTAACCCAGTTCACTTACATTTTGACGTCGTAGTGTACAGGAATTCTCCACATCACTGTGTTAATAGTCGACGGTGATAAGAACGATCCTTACGGCACACCTCTAGAGTGGGAGAAGGTGTAGAGAGAAAAGGTGCGGTACGTACAGAAGAAATCTTAATAATTAGAAAGTCCCGAATCCAATCAAAGCAGGAACAATGCAGCCAAATCTCCTCCAGTTTTTTCAGGACATTGCTAGACTCTAAGCTATTATACACTTTAGGAACATGCAATGTTGCTACGGCTAAAACTTTTTCATCAGCGTACTTACCCTAATTCTGCTTTATAAGTCTCTATGTGAAGCCGAAATTGAGGAACCGCGACGGAAATCACTGTGAGTGTCGTTGAAGGCATTAAGTGCACTAACACGCTTCGTGAGGCGACTGTGTGGATTCCGTTCGACAAGTTTCGCGAAGTTTGATGTGAGGGCCATAGGCCGAGTGTTCTTTTAGTCGCAAGATGACTTTCCGGTCATGCGGTTGCCATAGTTGTTCAGGACATGTTGACAATGTGGAAAATAGCTGCGGTATAGTATTGGGCTGGAGTTTTCAACATACCAAATTGTGATACTGACCCCCAGGGGTTGCTGACTGCAGGCGAGAAACATTAGTCAAGTTGCATCGCTCTTAGAGTGGGCTCCGTAAGAATGAGGAACGATTAACGGAACCAAATTCTGTTCTTGAAAACACAGAGTAAGAGAAAAATCTGCGTGCGCTGCATTGTTGACTGTGTTGCATAGGTGCACAGGTTACTCAACTAGCCCTAACCCAAGCTGTGGAGAAGAAGGCCAGGTATTACACGTTAAAGAATATTTTTCATCGTGCAGAGCCAGCACTGCAGGGTGCGTTAATTGAGAGGCCGAGTAACTGTGCCTGCGCTGCGTAAGTCAGTGCAATGCTTTTCGATTACTTAGGTTCAAGAAGTGGGTGTCTAACTGAATAGTACTCCTTTTTCGCCTTTGAAATAGTCCGTTCAAACGAAACTGTAAATATTTTGCGATGGATCTAATTGATAAATCTATGGTAGTAAGAGGGGCTATTCTGTGCGGATTTTCTGCGGTGGTATGCTTCATGGCACTCGTCGTTCTCCATCACGAATAACTTCTGCTGTTGAGAGCTGAGCACACCCTTAGCTCAAAATCCTTGATGGCATCTAGTGATGAAGCTAGTACTCGATCCGCGCATTTTAATTTATCCGATGATAATATGGAGGAGAATAATAATAATGTAATCAGAAACGTCTTGCCAAGCACAGCGTCACGAACAACCAGCGGTACAGTCCAGGCACAGACCAGAGAGAGCGTTCAGTCCACAGCACGCACGAGGGACCGAGCGTTCGGCGCACGAGCTTCGGAGCGTTCGGCGCTTCTCGTCGTCTTCTTCGTTGAGCGCCAGCCTCTGAAGATTCTAAAACCGAAGGCCAGTATTGCAATTCCCCCAGGGCGACAGGGCGCCATCCTTGCGGCCTAGGGCGATGTGACGACGGCGGAGTCGTAGTATTGTTTGAGGCGGGTCGTGTGGACAATTTCGCGGCCTCGGCGACGATGATCAGAGGATAGCGTAAGGGGTTCGACGAGGTAATTGACGGGGGATGTCTGCTGAAATATACGGTAGGTCCCTGGTACTTGCTAACAAGTTTGGAGGAAAGGCCGGGACCTGAGGAGGGTACCCAGAGCCAGACCAAAAAATCCGGAAGGTAAGCGGGAGGAAGTGCAGGGGGATCACGGGTGCTTTTCTGCTGCTGCTGGGCGTGAGAAGTGAAGGACCGGGCAAGCTTCCGGCATTCTTCGGCATAAGTTGCGGCTTGAGTAAGAGTTGTAAATTCGGAAGCATCAGGGCGGTGAGGTGGAATGGTGTCCATTGTGCTAGACGGCTCACGGCCGTATAATTATAACAATAATTGGTTTTTGAGAAAAGAAAATGGTGCAGTATCTGTCTCATATATCGTTGGACCTGCGCCGTAAGGGAAAGGATAAAGGAGGAGTGAAAGAACAAAGGAAGAAAGAGGTGCGGGGGATGTCTGCTGAAATATACGGTAGGTCCCTGGTACTTGCTAACAAGTTTGGAGGAAAGGCCGGGACCTGAGGAGGATACCCAGAGCCAGACCAAAAAATCAGGAAGGTAAGCGGGAGGAAGTGCAGGGGGATCACGGGTGCTTTTCTGCTGCTGCTGGGCGTGAGAAGTGAAGGACCGGGCAAGCTTCCGGCATTCTTCGGCATAAGTTGCGGCTTGAGTAAGAGTTGTAAATTCGGAAGCATCAGGGCGGTGAGGTGGAATGGTGTCCATTGTGCTAGACGGCTCACGGCCGTATAATTATAACAATAATTGGTTTTTGAGAAAAGAAAATGGTGCAGTATCTGTCTCATATATCGTTGGACCTGCGCCGTAAGGGAAAGGATAAAGGAGGAGTGAAAGAACAAAGGAAGAAAGAGGTGCGGGGGATGTCTGCTGAAATATACGGTAGGTCCCTGGTACTTGCTAACAAGTTTGGAGGAAAGGCCGGGACCTGAGGAGGGTACCCAGAGCCAGACCAAAAAATCAGGAAGGTAAGCGGGAGGAAGTGCAGGGGGATCACGGGTGCTTTTCTGCTGCTGCTGGGCGTGAGAAGTGAAGGACCGGGCAAGCTTCCGGCATTCTTCGGCATAAGTTGCGGCTTGAGTAAGAGTTGTAAATTCGGAACCATCAGGGCGGTGAGGTGGAATGGTGTCCATTGTGCTAGACGGCTTTCGGCCGTATAATTATAATAATAATTGGTTTTTGAGGAAAGAAAATGGTGCAGTATCTGTCTCATATATCGTTGGACACCTGAACCGCGCCGTAAGGGAAGGGATAAAGGAGGGAGTGAAAGAACAAAGGAAGAAAGAGGTGCCCGTAGAGGAGGGCTCTGGAATAATTTCGACCACCTGGGGATCTTTAACGTGCACTGACATCGCACAGCACACGGGCGCCTTAGCGTGTTGCCTCCATAAAAACGCAGCCACCGCGGTGTAGGAGAAAGATGAATGCGGAATTATTGTCAGCATTACATGATTGATGAATTTCTCGGCGGAGCTACTCGTCTTTTAGGGTTGGACGCAATATTGAAGGCTTTTACACTTCTAGCCCTTTGTTCCTCCTTGAAGTAGTCACTGCTTGGTTATCTCCTGTATATACGTGCTTATTTTTCTCCTAAGCTTCGCCTCTGGCATTCAGTGCAGCGGGATGGTGGCTTCCGAAGCAGCTTTTGTTCTTTCTAACAGCGCGTCAACGACATGCTCGCAAACGAAAGAAGGAAAGAAGTTTCGCAGGAGGTGGCCCACCATTCCACTGAAGTGTTATATTTTTGACGACAGAAATGCTCACAAGGGGAGCAAAAAACAGAAATAAAATGTCAAACGATGAACGTATACCAACTTGCCCGGCTGTACTCAGGCTTTTAGCTTCACGAGCTCGTACTATATGAGCCAAAACACAAGCTTCTCCGAGTTGCTGCACGCTCACATATAGTATAACTACTGCTATTGCTATGACGGTTATGAGCATCAAAGAACCGGTTGCGTGGCCCACTGCTGGCTGATTAAACGTGTCAAGTAGCAGGATTGCTAAACGAACGAATTGCTAAGAATTAGTAATGAAACACGGAAGAAAACAAAACAGACACAAAGAAGCGTCGCCTTTCAAATCGTCCGTTCGATCGCTGCTGCTGTCTTTGTTCTCGGCGCACAACGTTCAGCCTTGTCCTCAAATTTAGGCATTTAGACGCAATGCCTTCAAACTCGACTTCACGTAAATTTCTAGCTTTTTATAAAAAAACAAATAGGGAAGAAAAAGAAAAGAGTTCTATTTGCAGCTTTTCTAACGCATTCGCTTTCCTGCCCTTTCCGTTCATAAAAGCTATTGGCCGCCTCTTTTAGAGGAACATACCAACACGGAGCTCACCCACGCAACTGTTCAGTGCAGGATTGTCTTCATTAGTTGGGCCAAAGCTTTAATAGCGCTGCATCGTATTAGACTTTTGCAACCGCGTACGCTTGAGTAGAGTGCCCCTTTCTTCTCTTTCAGTCCTATTTGCACGTGCATTCGGCAGAGGTGCCCTACGCAGGAGTATAACACGCATATCCTCGATGCGCACCTGGGGATATCGCGACCTGAGGACGGGGAGACGCGTCGGAGGATGTGGATGCGGATTTTACGTAAAGGAGGGGCAATAAGGCCTGAGTGAGGGAAATGAATGAAGAAACAGAGAGAACTGAAGCAAAGCAGAGCAAGTCTCGTGCCAACCTCTCGCCTCCCCAAAGTAGGGCCATTATCCTTCGATTACGAGGAGGCCGCGCCGTAGCTGCGGCTTCTTCTCGCTGCAGCAGGCCGCTTACCAGAACTCATGTGGTCGATCGAGCACTAATTTCTCGTCTCCAGGGTATTTGTCTTTATTCCGGGAGTCACCGACAACAGTGGAGTCACCCTTCCTCTTGCGTCTTGGTGTGTAAGCGTGTCCTTGATCTCTCGATGAGCGAACTCAACGACGTCGAGGAGAAGGACAAAGGCAACGCTTCCATACGCAATTAGGGCCTTTGAATTTAACAGTTGATGTCGAAAGGAGCATTTTTTAGTTCGGCAGTCGGTTGGAATGTGATGATAACAGGTTCTGTTGCTTCTACAGCGAGAGTTGTAAGCGCACGTTCCCCAATTTCGCGTCGTATCAGTACGTCGCAGTCTGTCGTTGTCGGCGTAACCGGTGTGTGCATCGCCATCGGTGTGTGTATCGGTGTGTGTATGTACAAACTCTGCTTGATCCGTAGGACATTTTCAAAACAACTATCAATTAGTGGCCTCCCCATAAAGCCATCTTTGCAAACGCTGTGGTTACTTCTAATTCAAACCTGCTCCTGGGTATATCGGCCAAACGCGATCCTCTGTGATGATGATCAAAGTGCCTGCATCTGGCGACGGGCGCTCATAGCATCGAAAAATCTGACTTCCTAGACAAGCGTTATTCAAATATAATTGTGGCATAATGTGCATCTTATTAGCAATATGCGCAAACACTGTGCAAAATGTTTCAGGTTCGACCAAATGCAAGTTTGCACCATCTCCCTTCCAGCGGTTCTGTGCGTGTCCTGTTGTCACGCTGACGTAATAAAGGAAATTTTAAACGGCAACTTCACATCCTAAGCGGCTTCTAGGGCTCAGGTGTTAGACTGTTGATGGTCAGAAAGCCAAAAATTATTGTTCTGTTGTGGTGAATGCGATAACACGAATGCCCACACTCACCGAGCTTTGAGAGCCAAGGGCACCCGCAAGAACTGATTTTAATTGTGAGCTCTCCCACTGTTGCAACTTCGCGCAGGTTGAAAATGCCTGCTCGATCAATATTGGGTTTTAGACAGTGATGAAACTTGCACAAGCTTGCTCTTACTGTGGCTTAAACGCAATGTATAACGTTTGAAATTCCACAGGAGCTACGTAACTCGCTTGAGTCTTATTCAAATGCAATGTTACATTTTGATGCAAATAAGTATCAAGAAACATTTCCATCAAAAATCAAGGAAGGAGCAAAAACTCCCACAGGAAATATATTTAGCACCCGAGGAACAAATAAACCTTCTCCCTGAAGGCGGAATTCCTATATTGACATCTTGGTTGCTACATAAAATGTACTTACGTATTTGGGAGAAAAATACTTTGTGTGACACTTGTGCTTAATATAAAGAACAACACAAAAACTACCAGACTGAGCTACTATGTCTGCCATAAAGGTAACCAATAATTATAGTACTTGGCCAAATATACCCCTAATTTGGTCAAATATGTACGCGAATCACCCAAGGTGGAGTAAATTCGTAATAAGGGAGTAATAACTCTTCTGCACCAGGTAGAACTTTTTTAACTATGAAGTCTCTGTGGATGCTGTGTAACTTTTCTTGCAGCCTTATGACTTCGCCTGGGAGGTGGCAATGAGTAATTACTCCCTTAGTAAACATCCCTAATTTAAATGCACCTCACCGGCTGCTCGTCCTGCCTTCGAAAAGCAGCAAATTTCGAAGGAGTTCTATCATCGCTTACGCGCGCACGGTCCACCAAATTACACTTCGTTGTCTAAGCAAGCGCAATTGCGGGTTAAACTTTGGGCGGCATCGAACCAAACACCATATCGCTTATCTCCGCTATAGCTTGTTGGTACAGTAAGTAAACACGTCAAAACCCGGAAGAAGAAACTAGAACAAACCAAGCAAACGCTTTGTATTCGACGGTATATATCTTATGACGAGCGTTGCTGCGTTTCACCTATGTTGAGGTTCTTTTTTTGTGGTTTTATTCTTTGGAAGGCCCAGAAACGTGCATTTCTTATTGTGTAGAACGTTCGCACTCGCGAGTTTCCCCAAGAAACACCACACTTATCAACGTTAATAAAACCAAAAGAGGCGCTCATCAAATTCAGTGACACTCACATTGAACCAGGCTAACAGAAAGAGTGCCTGGTGTGCTGTCATTCGTTGTAATATAAAAGTATTTCGCTGCCAGTCATTCCACTTCCTTCATGATTCATCGTGTTGCTGCGTCTAGTCGCACAGCAACAAATGGGCTAGTAAAAGAAAGAACTGCCTTTAAGCAGCATCAGGACAGGACGAAGTCCCATTAGGAGGAAGCAAGCGCAGGCATATCGCGTTCCATACATCGGGAATCAAATGAAAGCAAGAATGCGCGCCAAGCTCTTTACCAAAGGACGCGCTAGGCACGGCGTCCAGAATAAAAGGAATTCTTACAATTTCGATTATTTTTTTCTCTGCCATCCATCGCGTGTGGTGATTTTTCTTCCCTGCTGCCTTCTACACGAAATACCTCACTCTTCACGGAGCCCAGATCTCTCTGTCAAATATGCCGACCGACCATATTCCACGACTCCGCTTCTTTTGTTTCTGCCAAATAACGAAACGGATTTTGATTTTCTCAGATTTCTGTCCCACCTTTTAATATCTTCAAGGTACAAATCACCTTAGAAAAGATCGCTCTCTCCGTGCGAATCGCAAAAAGTGGTAATTTAATTAATTAGTTTCTCAGGGGACGGTAATATGGTCAAAACTGCCAAGTTCATCTTCACAAGGTGGCAGCATTCTGCGCTGAAATTACATGCGGTGCAAACACAAGGCTTAAGTTATAAACAAAGGCTTCGCTTGTGTCACTACACTTAAGCGTTCCCTTGGCCGATGTAATCTTGTATATTTGCAACAAAGGCACGCACTTCTCGTTTTTCAAGAGGGAAAAAAAGAAGTTTCAGTAGTGACTGCCGCAATTTAGTCGACTTTGAACTCCGGCTCGAAAGCCAGCGTACTTTTTATTTTCATTGTTGATCCAAATTAAATATCGGCCCTTCTCTCACACTAGGAGGCAGAGCTGCAAATGAGATGCCTTTATGTGCTGAAACGTGGAGTTTTTTTTCTTGTTCGCTTGAATGCTGGGCTCATTTCGCCGTTACCTCGTCCACAGGTTTTTATGTGTGTGTCTGCGTAAACGTCTACTCTAGTCTTTGAGGTTTGCACATGTGCGCAGCACGAGAGATATGTGCTGCATTGGTATACTATTCCCAGTCTTTGGCTTGTTGGTCAAACATGCGAATAGTGATGTGGAAACTGCCTGCCGATTAATCTACGCGTTAGATTGGCGGTCGGCTTTAAGCTTTAGTCAGGGGATCTTAGTCAGGGGATCCTTGGCCCCTGACCACTTCTGATTAGGTTCTGCGACGTCTTGGACCTATTAACATACTTGAATTTCAGTTAATTTTATTATGCTTCCCTATAGGTTGCAGTTAGTAGCAAGAACTTCATTGCAACGTTTAATTTAAACTTAAAGCAGGCCATTCAAAAATAGGCTTACAGCTGTGCTCTGTAGGAACGCCCAACCTCACGCAGCGTGCCGTTCTCACATCGTGCTTGCGACTTTTTGGGAACTAATAGTTCGAGAGATTTGTGGCAGCCAAAAAAGACGTACACCCGAGGGAGAACAAGATAGGACCAATAACTCCTTTGCTTTAGCAATAATTACTCAGTATCGTTGAGAGGGCCTCAGCTATTACAAGAGCTCGGTCCGTGACGCGACGCTTTTCCATCGTTGTTGATAAATCGTGAAATCAATGTTCGCACACCCAGTGTTCCACCGCATTGAGCCTTTTAACATGGAATAGAATGCATACGTGGGAATATACATAGTTCAGCTCTATGCGGCCAAGTAATTATGTATGTTAAGCACACTGCAAGCTATAAAATATATCTATCGGCACTGCACATAACCAATGCTTCGAATCATATAGAGGAGAATTGAAATATCAACTAAATGAACCAGAATAAAACTAGACTAAGGAGAGGCATAGTTTGTAAGCATTTCATGAGATATAGAAATTGGAAACGAGGTGGGCAGAACATCAGAACACTAACCTCCTTGCGAAAACTAATAAAGCGACTACACATATCGCAGGGATGGGAAAAGGCCGCATTCAAATATGTAAATTAATAATTCCACCTTTTAGACATAGATTGCATACCACTTAACGAAAGACTACGGATCTTTTTGCAAGACAAAGGATTAAGCGACAACGGTTCGCGTTTTTTACTTTAACGACAACAAAAGAGCAGCATTGACTTCACTTACTGCAGCGCTTCAAGCGATCTGCGCAGATCGCATAGTTCTGTCGTGTAGTGACCAGTGAAGCAGATCTGCACACCTTGCCACGTCTTAGAGATCTATCGGCGGCAATATCTATTTCATTTCTGCAGGTATCTGTAAGGCTTCAGGCAAACCTCGCCTTTTACAGCACTCCAGTCAAATAGGGCTTGAGAACTGAACAACAGAAAAGTGCTCAAAAAAGGCGTCGCCTAAACTCGCTTCGCCCCGTGGGAATCAGCATCATACTGTGAAGAGGTCGAAGCGGTCCTAAACATCAGAAATCTTGTTTTGAACTTTAAGTTGATTGATTCTCTTAACCTTCCATTGTAGGCTTATCCACTGCGCGCGTGTGCGTCTCTTTGTGCGTGTACGTGCGTGCGTGCGTGCGTGTGTGTGTGCGTGTGTGTGCGTGTGTGTGTGCATGTGCATGTGTGTGTCTGTGCCGCGCGTGTGTGCGCGTGCGTGCGTGCGTGCGTGCGTGTGTGTGTGTGTGTGCGTGTGTGCGCGTGCGTGCGCGTGCGCGCGTGTGTGCGTGCGTGCGCGTGCGCGCGTGTGTGCGTGCGTGCGTGCGCCCGCGCGGTCGCTAACACTCAATGGTACCCATTATAGATGGTGTCCTCATGCAACTTCGCAGGTGGCGGTTAAATGAATGATTGGTCGCGCGAGGTTCCTCGGGATAACCTGGATCCCACAAGTTTCACCGGTGACAGCGCCTGCCATCCAAGGGCAGTGGCGCACTTGTTAACCGCTGCATTACTGCTGCCGGAAGCAGTATCACGACTCCCAGGGATTCATGATTCGTAAGTAGAAAAAGACCAATTCTGCGTATGTGGGCATAGCCCATTAGCTATGGCGTGATCCTCTGAGCAGGCTGCGGTACGGCAGCGACTGCCTTCATGATGTCAGCGCGCTCATCAGAAAGATTGCGGCTGCATCGCGCTGGTGGCTACGTAGAGCCATGCAGAGGTAGAATTTCCAGCCTGTTGGCATCGTGTGACATCACTCCGCAACGCGCTGCGACTGGGTTGACGAAGTGAGCGGGCGGACTTAACGCCTTGTGATATACGTAAACAGTCCTGGGTGTCTCCGTCGACTTTCTCGTTCTACAACGTGATAAACCATTACCAATTTAACGAATACATTTAGATCGATGCCGGCTCTGGAAAGTTGCTTCATTGCCAGAAGCACGCCGCTGATTTCAGAAAGTCATCACCGTATCTTTTAATTATTTCATTGTTCGGCGCAACCCGATCATCCTTAAAAAGGTGATCGCGGGAAATCAAAAAAAGGCATTAAATGAGCACCTCCGTTAGAAAGAGCGACTTTCCAAACTAATGTCGATCAGTTTTAGGCTAAGTGCACTCCAACTGCGCGTAACGCTCATCAATAGCCCAGGAGAATAACACTCTCCCTAACTTCCTTAATATCCAGTTACGAGCAGCAATATACGTCCTAGACCAATAAGGAAAACATCACCCCTCGTGTGAAAGTTTCACAAAAGATGGGTATTTGTCTGAACACTGGATTCGTTGAACAAAGAGAAAGATGCACCGTAAGCTCATTGAACTGTGTGCCATGCAAAGCAAAGAACCTAATCCCACGCTGTGGCGCATTATACGCTCCTATAGCTTGCCGAGGTCTCAGAATACAGAAGACAATAGGAAAGACTATATAAACTACGTGGACGCACAATTTAGTCTCATCCCTTATGCCTTAGGAGCCGCCATTTCGGTCGTTTATGCTCAGCTGTCCCTCAAGTATACTTCTGCACAGCGACTAAGTCTAATGTCGTCGTAGTTCCACCCGTATATCCTCAAAGATTTATAGCCCAAAACCAAAACCACACCACTTGCGAATACGCACGGAGCAATCTTTTGTCTAAGAGAGCCGGTACTTCCCCGCAATACGGCTGTCTACCTGTCTACAGGCAGGAAAAATTATTTGCCCGGCGCGTACGTGCGACAAACAACGACGTGCAAATTCACGTCCATGTACTGGCTCCGCTGAAGACTCGTTTGAAATTTAGCGTCCCTTGAGGCAATTGGCTCCCAGATGCAGCGCGCCAACTGAACGCGTGCCTAAAAGTGGAAGAAAAAAAAGTCTCCCTTTATGGCACTCGCCTCCTTTTCCTCTTGTGAACAGTGACCTACTTCTATCATCAACGCGTCACGAAGTACCTGAAACCAGGCTCCACATATATGTAAACTGAAGAAAAACGACAAATGGCTCTTCTAGTATCGCCAACGCGTTCCACACAACATGCACCTTAAAAACCTGAGAACGTCATAAAGAGTTTTTTCCAAACGAAAAAATCCTAAACGAGCATCGTTCCAGATTCTACTTGTAGAACAGGTTTAATTGGAACTCACGCAGAAGAGAGATAATAGTATACCTATGTGTTAGGCTTCATACCAATAATGTGTTGTGCAAAAACAAAACTCAATCACAAAAATACGCGACGTATTCTTGTGTTTCGCATCAGAGAGGAACATCAAAATCGATGCCATTTTCTGGCCTAGAAAATCCCACGCCGCTGCAATCACGTTTCACAGCAACCTCCGCTTCTGTAATCTTAAAACTATGGACAAAATATTCAAGGATTGACAGAAATATTCTCTTCATACAACGAATTTTCCGGCTAGAAGTGTAGACGAGTTAGGAAAAACGTCGAAGGCGCAAGCCTCAATAAATGGCAGCTCGTGCGAAAGCTTCACGAAATTATGCCTTCAAATCAGAGCGCCTCGATATGAATACACTCGTTACACACGAATCGTCCGAAACATTCTGGCGAGGCACACCTCTACTCTTGAATGTTACAGGGGCCGGTGGAGGAGGTGGGATTTGAGGGGACACGGCGTTGAAAAAGAAAGCCGGTTAGAAGCCTCGCAGGTTACCCATGAGGATGTCCTGCTGTAGTTCCCACGTCAGTTTCAGTGTGAAACAAAAACAGCAAAGCCATTTCCCCTACTGCGTGGGCTAAGCTGTCCTCGCTTAAGGGTTGTTGCCAGGAAGAATGAATGCAAGGCACGTGACGAAAGAGGATTTACAAAGGAACCCGCCCCTGACGAGCACAACATCCCCTCGACCAAAGTACGGAAACACACTGAGCGATTTTTACTCCTCCCGCAGCATTGTACGTAGTTCGGAATACTGAAGCCGCGGTAGTTGCTTCTCATGTTTGTTACTGTAAACACAAGCATAGCTGCTATGCTTTGATTTGAAAAAAAAATACAGCCCCAAGTATCACACCTAAAGTTTGAAAAATACCAAATATGCTGACAATGTAATGTGGATCAAGCTTTGCCGTGTTTTAATGCTTGCTTTCTTGCCGCATTTTTGGTGGCGGTACGGCGTAAAGTTCAGCTCACTGCGTGATACAAGAATTCAGTGATGGCCACACCAACCGCACGCCGATAGGTCTTTTTCGCTGTTCACGTCGCAAGCAGACTCTGATAAAATGGCGAGGATAGTTATATATATATATATATATATATATATATATATATATATATATATATATATATATATATATATATATATATATATATATATATATATATATATAATATATATATATATATATATATATATATATATATATATGCGCCTCTAAAAAGGAAAAAAAGAAAAAGCAACAGATAAAAGCAGTGAAAAAAAAGAGGCCTCGTTTGCATTAATCTTCACTCCCCCTCCTTCCCCCATACCAGTTTCTCTGGAATGTGGCCTCCTCCTTGTACAGGGGTCAAGCCCTTCACGCTTGTCACCAAAATCCGGTGTGGAGCGACATCTCGAGGGCCTTTCCAAGGCAGCCCTGAGGTGGTGGGAAAAGAATCTCCCCCTTTATATACATATTTTTATTCTTCTAATCTGTCTACTTTTATTTTTTTATTTATTGCCCCCTTGGGAACACCTGCATTCAGGTTAGGAGATCGCCTTCTTAGATTGTCACCGATTCTCTCTCTTCTTTTGTAAATTTTTTTCTTCCTGGTCTCTTCCCTCCCCCCCCCCCCCCCAGGTGTTCGAACTCGTGCTTTTCTGTAACTTTGTACCTCGCGCACGTTCTATAAAAGCTGCGTGTTTCAAACGCTGTACAGCTCTCGAAAAAGGCTGGTCCTCCAGCCGTAACGTCGTGAATTAAATCCTGTTATGTTTTTTTCAATTTTTGGTGATATTATATTATATTGACCAATCAGCTGCCAGAAATCACTTTTGGTATATATATATATATATATATATATATATATATATATATATATATATATATATATATTATACAGTGAAAAGGTCACAACTGGTACGATTATCTTGGTTTAATCACGAACGGTTTCAGACGGACAGAAAGGGTATAAACTGCGCGAACAAGACGGGACGAGAGGCACACAAATCGACAGACAAAGCGCAGACTTCCAACTGATTTTGTGTGAAAAACACATCGTTAATAAGGCCAGAGAACATAAGGAAAAAATAAGAAAAACACTATCACCATTGGGTTCAACGATGGAAACATCAGCAGAAATTTACAGGTTAATCAGATCTGATGTGAACACGAACGTGCCCTTCTAGACGGTGGACCGTCCTTCATTATGGTTTTAAGATTCGACTCAAAACCCTGATGAAGGACGGTCCACCGTCTGAAACCGTTGGTGAATAAACCAAGATAATCGTACCAGTTGTGACCCTTTCACTGTGCAAGTTTTCAGTGGCCCATTGAGGAACCCCAGACTGCTTTTCACTATATATATACAAGGCAAATAAAATGAGAGGATCGTTTCGACAAACAGATTAAGGTAGCCAACAGTCACCGAAACCAAGGTGCATCGGGGAATATTTCTATTTTTTTTAATTTCTTGTGCAAATCAATTGGTTTAAAGAAAATTACTCATAAAGCCGCAGAAAATACCAACCATGCCGCCGGTGGAATTCGAACCCACGACCTCCGAATATCGCGTCCGGCGCTCTTACCAACTGAGCTACGGTGACGGCTGTCCAATCTGCTGCTTTCGTGGGTATTTGTTTTGCGTGTAAGCGAACCTTGAGAGTGTTCACCAGCGCCAACGCTATGGACGAGGGTGGCGCATAAGAACCCTCTTATGCTACCTATAGCATCAAGACTGCCAGAACCGAGACCCTCGTTAAGCTATTAGCAGACAAACATATTGTCACCGATAAACGGTCGGAGCACACAGGCCAGGTTTGATTAGACGTGCTTGGCGTGCAAGACAGCAGGGAGCTCGAGGAAGGAAGATGACAATCCTCTAGACCCTGGAAATACGCAAGGCATGGCAAGTCCCAGCTAAAACAGTTCGGCCGCGGTATGGCGCCACTGGATGGATTGGTACTGTCGCACTACTCACCCTCTCTGAAGGGCAACGACTCGGTGCCGCAGCAATGAGAAGCAGGAAGACAAGGGACGCCACATGTGTCTGGCGGGTGGTGCAGACATGCATGAAGCACTAGCGGGCGTGGTACGGTTCCATCCGATCGACTTGGATGACTTCGGAGGTCGGCTGTCTAGAGGAGCGAACTGTTCCCCGGAGGAGAACTTCATAGTTCACCTCACTGACCTGGGCGGAGTAGCTCGTAGGGGACAAAATATCAGAGCAGAAGCTTTTCTGACGCCCACGCATGCGGATTGGACTCCAAACCTAGATTTGTTCGCCGCGCTGGTAACTAACAGCTCTGTGGCGGAGGTTATAGCGGCGAGCGTCGTAGGCTTGCTGGTGCCAGATGCGCTGTCGGGCGAGTTGGCGGGCGGCCTTGGCGTGTCGAACGAAACGGGCAGCACCCATAACAGATGAGGTACAACTAGTCGGAAGCAACATGGCGTCCAGCATGGTTGTGGCTTCGCGATCATGCACTAAACGAAATGGAGTGAAGCAAGTCATTTCTTGTAGAGCAGTATTATGGGCAAATATTACGTAAGGAAGTATGGCGTCCTAGCTCCGGTGGTCTGCGTAAACATACATGAAAATCATGGCAGAGATCGTCTTGTTGAGCCATTCGGTGAGTCCGTTCGTTTAAGGGTGGTAAGCGATTGTTTGCGGTGACTTGTGCCGCTAAGGCGCATAGCCTCCTGCGTAAGGGTTGAGGTGAACGCCATTCCTCTGTCAGTTACAACCATGATGGGTGCACCGTGACGAAACACAATATTTTGAACGAAAAAGTTCGCAATTTCGTCAGCGGTACCACGAGGAAGAGCTTTAGTTTCATAGTACCGGCTGAGGTAGTCGATGGCGAAAACAATGTAGCGGTTACCCAGCGAGGACTCCGGAAATGGGCCGAGTCAGTCATTGCCGACCATTTGGAAGCGGACTTGTGGCGGATCAATTAGCTGCAGTAATCCGGCTGGCCTAGTCGTCTGCGTCTTGCGACGTTGGCACTCGCGGCAAGTTCTGAGGTAACGTTGGACAACTGCAGCAACCCTGGGTCAGTAGTATTTTTGACATATTCACGCCAAAGTGCGGGAAATACCCAGACGACCAGAAGATGGGTCATCATGGCACGCCTGCAGGACTTCGTCGCGCAAGGCCGCAGGTACGACGTGCAGATACGCAGCTTCCGTCGAGTTGTAGTTTTTCTGGTAGAGAACGCCATCACTCAAACAGAATGACGGCAGTCCACGTGAGAAGATTCGCGGGGGCGACTCAGCGCTTCCTTCAAGATACTCAATGAGAGGCCGTAGTTCACTGTCGTCTCTTCGGTGTTGAGTGAGGACGGAAATGGAGATGGCGCCAAGAAAAACAGAATCGTTGTCGGGATCAGCTTGGTTGTCCTCGATAGGAGCGCGAGACAGACAGACAGACAGTCGGCATTACTGTGCTTCCTGCGAGACCTATAAACGATGATGACATCGAACTCTTGAAGGCGAAGTCTCCAGCGTGCAAGCCGTCCCGAGGGATCTTTGAGGTTCGTTAGTCAACACAGCGAATGGTGATCTCTGACGACTCTAAAAGGGTGGCCGTATAAATACAGGCGAAATTTGGTCACGGCCCTCACAATTTCCAGGCATTATTTTTCAGTGGTGGAATAGTTCACCTCCGGGCGTGACAAAGGTGAGGCTTGCGTATGCGATGACGCGTTCGAGGCCATACAGCCACTGCACAAGGACCGCACCGGGACCGATGTTGCCAGCGTCTGTGTGCAGTTCAGTGTCTGCTGACTCGTCGAAGTGGCCAAGAGTGGGCGTACTTTGGAGACGTGTGCGAAGGTCTTCGAAGGCCTGTTGTTGCTACTGGCCCCAGAAGAATGGTTCGGCATTTTACGTGAGGCGGGTGAGGGGCTGAGCTATCTGGAAGAAGTTTGACACAAAACGCCGCCAATAGGCTCAGAGACCCATAAAGCGGTGCAGACTTCGCTTATTGGTTGGCACGGGAAAAGCAGCGACGGCGACTGGCTTATCGAGGCCAGGGCTGACTCCCTTAGCGCCTACGATGTTGCGGAGAGACTTCAACACCTGGAAATCGAAGTGACACTTTTCGGGCTTGAGGGAAAGACCGGCCGAACGAATTGTTGCGAACACAGCGCTTAGACGCCTTAGGTGCTCTTCGAACGTGGCGGAGAAGATGACTTCGTCATCCAGATACACGAGGCAGGACTAGCATTTTAGATCGGCAAGCACGGTGTCCATCATCCGCTGGAAGGTGGCAGGAGCCGAGCACAGGCCGAAAGGGAGCACCCGGAATTCGTACAGACCATCCGGTGTAATAAAGGCGGTCTTTTCCCTGTCGCGTGTCCACCTCGATTTGCCAATAGCCACTGCGTAAATCAAGCGACGAGAATTACATGACATGGCGTAGCTGGTCCAGAGAATCATCAAGGAGTGGCAGAGGATAATCGACTTTTTGGTTACTTTGTTTCGACGTATGTAATCAACACAAAACTGTACGGTTCCATCTTTCACAGCCGCTAGAACAACAGGCGATGCCCACGGGCTCGTAGACGGCTGTATCATGTCGTCTTGGGGCATTTCCTGAACTTGTCGGCGAATGGCATCACGTTCCTTCGAAGAGATCCGATAAGGTGGCTGGCATAACGGTCGCTGGTTTGCGTCAACTATAATGCGGTGCTTTGTGAGCGGAGTCTGTCTAGCCTTGTAGGTCGAGGCAAAACAGTCGCGGAAAGATTCGATAATGCTCTCCAGGCAGCGTTTATGATTAGACAGGAGGTTCGGGCTCACGTCGGTTTTTATGGGAGCGGTCGGGGCTTCCACTAATGCCGGGATTTCGGACAACGCGTGCTGTCCCGCGGATTCACTAAGTTCTTCGAATTGCGCTATAGCTGTTTTGCCAGCAATTACTTAGGTTCAGAACCAAAATTGGTCATCAAAAGTTCGGTTCACTTAATGGTCAATAATTCCGCGAGCTACACAGACTTGCCGACCCAGGAGCTGCAAGATGTTGGTCTCAGCGATGCCACGAGTGCTGGGGCTGTTATCGCACTCTACAGTAACAAACATGCCGGCTGCTGACCAGATCAATACGTGGTCGTCACAGACGCATAACTTTGCCATGCGTGACTCGGTATCGTCGTCAACAGGTCCTTGGGTGGAAAACGACACGATTGGCTCCTGAAGGGTGATAACGGCACCATAGTCCTGAAGGAAATCCAAACCGAGTATGAGGTCCTTGGAGCACTCGGGTAACATAGGGAAGCAAGCAGGGAAGGTAACACCGCGGATGTGGATTCGCGAAGTGCAGACACCGATCGGAGTTACCACATGGCCACCAGCTGTCCGGATCTGTGGATCAGACCAAGGCGTCAGAACCTTCCTCAGGGCCGTGGCTAACCGTCTGCTCGTTACAGAAAAATCGGCGCCGGTATCCACGAGTGCGGTAACGCCGTGGTTGTCGGCGGATACCGGAATTTCAGCGGAGACCAGTCGGTCGCAGCTCGTCGTCGAGGTCGTCGGGTCAGGTCGTCGTCGGTCGGAGCGTCGCGGTGAATCGTCGGGTGGAGGCTCTTGACTCGGTCCAGTAGCGGTGGCCATACCCACGGAGGACGCCGTCTTCAGTTTTCTCGACGTGGGGGCGTACCTCTGAACTGCCCAGAGGACGACGGGCGGCTGGGCGAAGAGAACCGCCTTGGAGATGCTGATCGGGGCTGGCATCGCTGCGAGGTCGAGGACTGTACGTTATCAGCCAGGTACTGTTCAATATCCCGTGGTCGTTCAGCGTAGCACGGTCGATGTGCGTCAGGTGAAAACTCTTTTAAACCAATTTGGCGGTAGGGGCAGTGGCGGAGGATGTGGCCGGGCTCCCCGCAGTGGTAACAAAGCGGGCAATTGCTTGGCGTACGCCACACGTGCGCTTTGCTCATGGGGGGCCTGGAATCCTGCGGCACGGAGGGTACTGCTGCGATTGGGTACTCCAGAAATGGCACAGGAGCGACGGGGAAAAAGGCTCGCATCGCTGGCCCGGGACTTCGTAGCGCCTCGCTGTACGTTATAACGGAGGGTGCCGTGTGTGGAACTGGGGGTGGCTGCACAACTCGTTGGATTTCTTCACGTACCACGTCCGTTACGGCAGCGACGCTGACCTGTGCAGCTTCAAAGCGAAGTTTTGCCAGTTCCTCGCACACAAGGCTTCTTAGAAGCTCCCGAAGGAAGCCAACAGTCACCGAAACCAGGGTCCATAGGGAAAAGTTTATATTTTTGAATTTCTAGTGCTTATTATTGGTAGAATATTACTCAGATTAATCTATCACTTAAATAAAATTACTTATAAAGCAGCATAAAAAACAACCATGCCGCCGGTGGGATCCGAACTCAATACTATCGAATATCGTGTCCGGTGCTCCACCAACTAAGCTACGGCGACGGCTGTCCAATCTGCTGCTGTCATGTGTATTTATGTTTTTGCGTGTAAGCGAATCTTGAGAGTGTTCACCAGCTCCACACTCGTTCACAGCGACGGACGTAGCACGTCCTGTATTATTGCGAGTGTGACGTAGAACATCATCTAACAGCGAGGGCGGAAACTGTGCGAGAGCCCTCTTAGGCTACCTATGGCACTGCCTGAACCGAGAACCTCGTTAAGCTATTAGCAGACAAGGCAAAGGAAATGAAGGGCTCGTTTGACAAACATATGAAGGAAACCAAAAGTCACCAAAACCAATGTGCATAGAGGAAAGTTCATATTTTTTAATTGCTAGTGCTGATTAATGAGAGAATAATACTTAGATTAATCTGTTGCTTAAAGAAAATTATTTATAATGCAGTAGAAAAAACAACCATGCCGCCGGTGGATCCGAACCCGCGAACTCAGAATATCGCGTCCGGTGCCCAACCAACCGAGCTACGGCGACGGCTGTCCAATCTGCTGTTGTCGTGCGTATTTGTTTTGGCGCGTAAGCGAACCTTGATAGTGTTCACCAGCGTCACCTTCGTCCATAGCGGCGGACGTAGCCCGTCGTGGATTACAGCCTTTGTAACGTGGGACGTCATCTAACGGCGAGGACGAAAACTTAGAGAGAATCCTCTTATACGGCCTATGACTTCAAGAGTGCAAGAAGCGAGACCCTTGTTAACCTATTAGCGGATAAGGCAAAGGAAATGAGGGGCTCGTTTGATAAACATGTGAAGGAAGCCAATAGTCACAGAAGCCAAAGTGCTTAGGATAATGTTTATATTGTTTTATTTCCAGGGCTGATTAATGAGAGAATGATACTTAGATTAATCGATCGTTTAAAGAAAATTACTTATTAAGAAGCAGAAAAAAAACCATGCCACCGGTGGGATCCGAACCCACGACCTCCGACCGCAGGTTTCAGCGTCACCTGGAGGGACGATAGTTGCCACCGCTTAAACAACGTATACTAGTAATTGGATTAGCTTGCTTCTCATGTTCAGTTTAATTACTTCCCAGGTGCGCACAGTCGCACTAGACATCGCCTCGCGTTTTGTCGTTAATGTGAAAAGTTCATCTTCGAATAACATGCGCATGCTTTGTGGGAAGACTGTACCTGCGAGTTACTGCTTACGCAAGCCAGTGTTGGCCATTTTTATCGCAAGGAGCGTTATGAAGGCGCTTGATAAAACTCAAGCTGAAAGATATAAACTAGCGCATGCTTGTGCAGCCGGAATTCTTTCCGAATAGCTGTTGTTCCCTGCATTTGTTAGTTAGCAAATAAGTACCCATATTTAGCGCTAGCCTACAGTATCGCATACTTAACATGGTGGGAAGTGCCATCAAGCACAATCTGCCTCAGATACAGCGTCTCAACTTCATGTTCGGAGCACTCATCGAATCGCTGTCACGCTTCTCTTCACAGCGATTTTCGATCGTTTCTCGCGCGATGCTTTCTTCGTTCGAGAGAGCGAAGGAAGTAGGGTTAGGAAGAGAAAAGCCAAACTGTGACGAACGAGGGAGTTTTGAGCATTCTTTATCGGTAGGCCCGCGCGCAGCAGGGTTTTACGACCGGAGCTCGTAGCTCGTTGCTCGTAAAGCATTGCACGGTCGCTTTCGAACCATGAGCGATCACGGCACAATAACACCATAGGCACACGAGACATACGGAAGCATGCGTGTATATAAACGTGCTTATGCATGCGCAGAGACGTCCCTCCAAATTTGTTCAGGGACCGATGGGCCAAGCCATGGCAATGGCTAATAGCACTCACTGCCTTTCGCACTGAGTTATGCAGGCGCCGTACTATACCAATCCAATGTCCCTGGTCGTTTTTGCAGCGAGCGAGACTTGTCCTGAATCGCACAATATGGGCATAGGCAAGGCAGCCCCCCTCGACCAGTCGATTAAGATGGCAGCACGTTCCTAACTTCGCAGCACTCACCATTTTTTTTCTACGACATGTACTTGCCCTACTCTCTATCGCGCACGAAAGCGTCTCTACGGCAGCGTCAAAACGAAAGTGCTCTCCCTGTCTCGACAGCTGAGCTGTGCTCCTCTAATGGATGTGTCGCCATCTCTTGTGTCGCCGGGTCTGAGCAGCCTGCACTCTGAGCACAGCGGAGTTCAATTTGTCAAAGTGGCTGCCTGCACCTTATGTGCACGCCTTCTTACATCATATACCTGCCCTTTTTTTTCCTTTCCGTCCCACTGGGCGCACTAAGCCTTCGCCCCAATTTTAGACGATCAGGGATGGCCTCCGCTCAGAGCCTTTTCTGGCGATCGTTAACATTCCGCATTCATGAAATTATCCGCCAGCCCGTTTGCCCAACTCTACCGTCCCTTTGACAACACTGCTTTTAATTTTTTCATGTCACCCTTTCCTTTCTGTCGTCTCTCTCATAACCTTCTTCTTCTTCTTCTCCTTAGTAAGCACGGCACATAGCTACACAGGGGGATTGCCCAAGATTGAGTGGATAATCCCAATGAGGTATTTGCGCGGGGAAAAATAGGCGTGAGAAGAATAAATCAATATAAAAATTGGGACAGTCAAATGAAATAAAAACATGAATTACCAGGAATAGAATCGAGCATTTTTGAACATGCGACAAAATTTTGTATACAGCTAACAAGGTAATCGACCAGTTGCACTTATGTAATCATGAAGGTAGCCGCAGACACTGCTTAACGGGAATTCCTTTGCGGTAGCACCGAACGAAAGAATAACTGGAAGAGATAGTGGGAGTCCTAACTTCGAACGAGAGACCTCCAAATACTGTTATCTCTGAACAGCGAACCGTCGGCAAGAGAGGAGAAAAATGTCTATTGTTTCAACTTGCCCACATGATACACAAAGGTTTGTCGCAGCGATTCCACATCTGCATAAGTACCAATTTAAGTGAGGGATTCTGCATCGTAGAAGCGTCATTGACACCTCACAAAGCCTTGACTTACACCAACGGATATTCCATGGGAACTTTAAGTGTCTAAAATCCACGGTATTGAGCAAAGGATTACTCAAAGTTGGCTGAAATATGTTGGAAGCGCTGGAAACGAGAAGTTTCTAACAGAATGAGCTGAGGGACGGGATAGATTACAGGAGCGCTGAGGGCTGACCTTGCCAATAAATCAGCCACCTCGTTAAAATAGACGCCCGAATGCCCAGGTACCCAGACAAACGATCTCATGCACTGTGGGCGGAACAAAAAACGTAAGCGAACGATTCAATAAAGATTTTCCGCAATTTTGGAGAGCGACTAGAACTGAAAGGCAGTCTGCAAGAATAAGAACCCGTGCTACATGCCTAGGAAGTTTGAGAAGAGCCAAACCAATGGCCAAAGACTCTGCGAAGAATGTAGGAGTATAATCTGGGATACGAACGGAATAGCTCCAAGCCAGCTCCTGCGAATATATCTCAATCACCGCCTTCTCACAGCTGCCAAAGGCATCAGTGGAGATAACAGTATGAAGAGGAAAATTCTGTAGGTGTTCATAAAAGAGACAATTTAGGATATTTGCGGGCATATGTTTCGCATGGGACAGGAAAATGTGGTCAAAATAGAAGAGAGGTTCAGCCTGCGTATCTGCAACTTGTTGCAAGAAGATCAGATGAACCTGAAGCGGGGCTAACAGATTCAGCGTGAACCTAACTTGCGGAAGCTGATAGCGTGGCCAATGATTAGTGAAAAACAGGTGTGGTTGGGGTAGAAAAATCGGACTACGAACGCCGGTGGCCGTGTCAAAGGACCTGAGGAAAGTACCCACTGTTAGAAGTTGGAAGCGGGAAAAGAGATCGGGGATACGGACGTCCAGATAAAGGACAGCGTTTGAAGCTGATTTTGGGAGCCCGAGGCATAGCCGTATAGGGCACGCCTTTCCAGTAAAGCTAATGGCTGCAGCTTGTAGTCTGCGCTACCAGAGAACAAGACACAACCAAATTCCAGAATCGGTGTCTTATAAGCCTTATAGAGCAACAGTAACGTGTCACGACGCATGCCAAACCTTTTATTGCCAACTCGTGTCAACCGGCCCGGAGCACGTTCCCATTTAATAACATTATACTTAATATGGTGTCGCCAGTCCAAGCTTTGACCATAAGTAACGCCTAAGTATTTAACCGACTCCACCTGCGGAATTGCAGTGGAGCGGTAGCCTAGCGAGATGTACAAAGGAGTGTCGGGCGGAAACACCAGCACGCCACATTTGCTGACATTAAGTGATAAATTAACTTGGTTCAACCAGACTTCAATAGCATTCAGGTATGCCTGCAAACACTCGTATAGTGCATGAATATCCTTTGCTGATGCGAAAAAAGCTATATCATCTGCGTATACATAAACTGCAATGTTTGGATGAATGGGTATGTCCCGAACCAATATGTTGAAAAGCAGTGGAGACAAAACAGATCCTTGCGGCACACCTCTTGATTGAACATAGGTATTAGAACAGAAAGATCCGTCTGTACAGAAGAAAAATCTATCTTTTAAAAATTCACAAATCCAAGCATAGATGTAGTGCGGTGGATGCAGCTGAGCAAGATTGTTAATAGGGACCGTGTGTTCAACGCTGTCATAGGCTTTAGCAACATCAAGTGTCACCAAGGCCGCAACTTCTCTCTTGCGCATTGAGAGTCGTATTCGGCTCTCGAGATCCACATGCGCGGACCATATGGAACAACCGCGACGAAAGCCAATCTGTGCGGAGCTGAGGCCGTTAACGTGATGAACATGCTCTGTGAGGCGGCTGTGTACTACTCTTTCTATTAGCTTTACTAAATTTGAGGTTAAAGCAATCGCCCGAATATTGTTTAAATGAAATCCATTCTCTGCATTTTTCAAAAGTAAAACTATTTTCGCAATTTTCAACTGTAAGGAATCCACGAGTTTTCCAATGACGCATTTACAATATCCAAAAGGTGAGTTGGAAAGTCTGCGCTTAAATCTTTAACATGCCCACAGTAACCCCATCAGATCCCGGGGCAGCAGACTGCATCGAGGAAACAATTGGGAGGAGTTCGGACACGTCCACCTCGGGATAGTCCTGAGCTGCGGGTGAGAGTGTGCAAAGGTTCCGTTTTCTGCACTTGGAAACGTAAAGCCAGCCCCTGGGCGATACGTTCAAAGTGTTGCTTAGCTTCCTGCGGAGACAATACCATTGACATTATGCGGTTGGAGGCCGGAGAGTTGTTATTCTGCGCCATGAATCTATATAGAGCCTTCTTATTCTGAGGTTTAGAGATATGTGTTTAAATTTTGATTATAATCCTCCTTTGCTTTTAAACAGTTGTTTTGAAAGATGAAGAGTAGAACTTATAATTTATCCAATTAGCCGGGCTCTGATTATAGGAAAGGCTTTTCCATGCTGCTTTTCTAAGGCGATAAGCTTTCTCACACTCCTCCGTCCACCAAGGAGACGGCTGTCTGGCAGGGGCAGTAGCGCACACAGAGAATGCAGAGCTCTGAGCAGCATCTTGCAGAAAGGAGATTGCCCGCGGAGCTCTTTCTGCTCGACCTGAGCTAACTAAGGAGGGAAGCGAGGCAGATATCAATTTTTTATACGTATGTGATTTACAAATTTCATGATTGCACCTCCTTTAATGATAGGAGAGGACATAATAGTAAAGGTTATTGAAAAGTGGTCACTAGATGTACCTGAGTCTACTGTTGACCATGCAGATACTCCGACCCCACGAGATGCTAATGTTAAATCTATGACTAAACGAGAAACTCCACGCATAAAGGTTACTGCTCCGGAATCGCAGCAGCGCACTGCATTCATAGACATTCATGACCAGAGAAGCTGGTCGCAGGAGTCAGAGCGACTACCCCAGACACTGTGGTGCGAATTAAAATTCCCTGCGATGACTGTGCTGCTTGCTCCGCTCAGTAAGGTATCCAAACAGTCTGTCCTGTGCACACCTACAGGAAAGTAGACGTTAGCAATAGTTACTGTGGCGCACTGTGGAAGGGAGATTTCAACCGCCGACAACTCACAGTCAGGGAGCATAACTTTCTGTGAGATTGATTCCCGGTGACATATATTTGTAGAGATCATAGTTATTAACCCACCACCCCTGTCATTAATGCGGTCTACCCTGAAAACACGAAATTTTTTCATTGAAAATGATTTAATTGGAGAGAGCCACGTTTCTTGCAAAATAACAATATCTGGATTATGTTTATGAAGAAGTATTTCAAGATCCGTGAGAGAAGAAAGTACAGAACGACAATTCCATTGCAGAACTTTTAGACCCGCCATGATTATTGACTGATGAAAGAGGCAACAACAGCTTCCTTCAGCACATCAGTCTGGGGGATTAATTTGGGGGGCCCTTCTTTGCTTTGATTTGCGGAACAGCTGACTTCGAGGGTGAGGAAGAAGCTCGACGCTTCTGGGAAGGACAGAGCATTTCAACATCCGTGTTACAGATATCTACGTGAGAGACACTGCCAGGAGCGCTGTTGGCAGGAGGGACTTAAGATGCGTCAGGAGGCGACATCGAGTCACTCTTACTAGCAGCACAATTTAGGAGCGATGCAGGTGTCGCCGCCGAAACAGATGATTGAGAAGGCAGAGACAGGCCTGCAACAAGTTGAGATAAAGCCTCGGTGAAGTTGCGCAGCATTCGCTCGACCACCACAGAAAGAGCCTGTTCTACTGAGGACACTATCGAAGTAGTCAAACTTGACTCTATATCTGCAACAGAGCTTCGCGCACGGCTGGCATATGTATTATCCTTCCGATCCTGAATTGCATACGCATCTGCTCTCGAGCATCGCTTCGCTTGAATTATATCTAGCAGGCTTTGTTCGTCAGCTCGCTTCGAGCAGTTGGCATCATCAGCTTAGTGGTTACACTTGCAGAGGCAACACTGGGGCTGATCAGAGGAGCAGCTGTCATCCGAATGTCCTTCTTCACAAACACGGCAGCGGGTCGCCGATTTACACGCTTTACCACCGTGACCGAACCGCCAATAGTTGGTGCATTGAAGTGGACGGGGTTGCAGACGATCCACACGATACACTATTGGCCACACCTTGAGCTCGGAAGGACAGGAGGAGCCAGCAAAAGTAGTTATAACTGATTCTGTCGCTACACGCACACCATATAATTCTCTACTGCACCGGTAGACAGAAAGAACCCCCACACCTGCATCCTGAAACTCCTCCAGTATTTCCTGTGGGGAAGATGCTGGGTCCACACCACGAACAATACCTTTGGAGTATGCGAGCTGTTCAGGGATGAATGCTTTCACCGCTAATGACTGAAAAATTTTGCACTGGAGCAGGTCTGTGACGCAAGCAATGTCAGACGACTTGAAAACAATGCCTCTACGGCCGAACGGTCGCACCTCAGAGATCTGGAGGTAGTGAGAGACCTTAGCTCCTCCTGAAGAACCTTAGAGGTTTTCATCTTGATCATTCCTTCACCGATCGGTACGAGCGCCACAGGGATTACGTCAATTCCATTTTTCCTAAAGAGGTCCAGCGGCAAGCTTTGGGTGGGCAAGCTGGCAAACCAGGCTGCCGACCCTCCGACCGGGGAGGTCAGCTACATACCTGAGCCAAACGCTCCCTCAAGTGCACATTAACCGCGCCTACAGACTTAACCTTATACCTGGCCAAATCCCCCACGCTAGAACGGCCTCACCAGAGATGAGCAAGCAGACACCATCAAGAAACCACAGGCACCACAGGAAACAGCCGTTCAGAACCGTCCAGGTGGCAACCCTGCTTTGTGTGCTTCTTCATTCTTCTTTACACCCACATAAAAAGTTCTCCATTCCAAAGCTGATTGCGCGCTGTCTCAAAAGATTCACGTTCATCAGCGTGGAATATCGATTTCGCAGATCCTGCCCAGCGTGCCGTTTGCTCTAAGCTCGCTTGGAGGCAACACCTGTTCCACTCCGTACTACGGGCATTCGATATTGCGGCGTTTAGCAAGACTGGGGCATGCCCACAAAAATGCGGGTACTACGAGTTGTACAGCATCTATCCACTGTTCAGACAGGGAGAGTTGCTGCTCTGCATCATTTGCGCCGCCGCTCAGATCTGAAAACAAACGCGAGTAACAGAACACGCTGCTTCAACACTCAGAAAGTGCACGTAGCCCAATGGTCGAAATTGATCGATCCCAAATAGCTACGATCAGGCAAGCTCTATGACGAGACCTTCTTGCAAAATCAGTGCTTCACATGCGAAAGGAAGAGCGTACGAAAGAATCCTGTACACTGATTTCTTTTCTTTAGGCAGTTATGAAAGATGTACTGAGAAAAAAAAGGCTTGTCCTTTGGAAAATTGAGCTGCGATCTGCCGCTGTCACTTTCCAGTACTGCAGTTTCTCCTGAATCAGATTCTCCTCCCCTAGTGCCATCTAGAAAGAGAGGAGCGCGGAGGGGGAAGCGGTGCAGTTGGTGAGCACTGTGAGGTTTGTGAAGGGTGGAGAAAAATGAATGTGGATTATCTCAGTTAATTCAGGATATACAAAGCGAAAGCTGTCGGCGTTCATTGTGCTCATTGGCGTTGGCGTTGACAACGTTCTTAGTCGGGGACACTTTTTCTTGGCAATGGGCGCAATGGTAGGGAGACGGGGCGTCTTTAAATGTGTCACTCTGCCAAGTAGTTCGACCGCGTGGCTTACGGTTTTGATTTCAGTTTCGGTTCTACTTTCGCAATGTTTTTTTCAGAAAACAGAAAGCACCAATACAACAAATTCATTTGATTGTTGTACGGGAACTGAATGTGAGCAAAAGATTTTACAAAACCGCGTGATAGCGGTGTGAGACGGAAAAGAGAATTTTTTTTTATTTTCTGGTACTCAATCAATTGCAGGCGCTTATTTTCAGTGACGAAAAAACATGTGTGCACAAATTATGCAGCATGCGCGTGGTGTCGGTTGCTTTGGCGTTCGGCTGCTGGTCGCAAGGTCGTGGTTTCGATCCCGGGCTTAGCGGCTGTAGTTCTTTCAAGGCTAAATACGAAAACGTTCGTGTGTCGTGTAACGTCAGTGCACGTAAAACAGCCCCAGGTGGTCTAAATACATCAGGAGCCCTTCACTGTGGCGTTCCTCTTAGCCTGAGTTGCTACAGGAAGATGAACCCCGCGATCGAAACCAGATAAAGCAGTAGCGGTGAACGACCAACAATATTCAGCAGTTCTGCTGCCTCATTCCAATTCCTCGACGCCACTTATGTCGCTGTTTTCGCTAGATGAGCTGAAATCTGAGTGCAGAGTAATTATTAGGCTGCCCAGGTGGGTGTCGGTGGCACCATCCCGTTCCCATGCCTCCTCTTCCAGTCTTATCACATGCGCACAGACCCGAGACCAATTTTCTTGGGATACACGGGACACACCTTCGCGTGCCAGTTCCTCCACAGCGACCAAGCTGAAAGCGCGGTGTTATTTGAAGCGACGTAGCCTTTGACCGGGCTCCGCACCAGTTCGATTGGATTCAGTTCACAGTGATACGGGGCAGCCGTACTACTTCGTGGCCAGCGTGCTTGGCCAGAAGATCAATACGACTTCCCGAAAACCTGTGCTTGCGTTCCTTCACTAAATCCAGCAGTTCCACCTTCAAGTGGTCACTCGAAAACGATGTTTTTTTTTCGTAAGCCAAGACTGAATCTCCACTTTGCGGTTGCTCGTCGACGGCACTTTTTTTCCAGTTGGACGCTGTGGTTAGAAGCGTTATCCCTCACGATTACGCTGTTAGGCAGGATACTGGGCAGAAATTGTTCCGTAAACCACTTCTCGAATCGGGCACCATCCATTTCTGAGTGGTAATCAGTAGCTCCTTTGGTTGCCCGAAAGATGAGGAGCGCTCCCTCGACAAATCCTTCTTCACTTCCTGCGTGTGCAATGATGAGTCTGCCACCTTTGCCACTTGTAACGCGAAGACCAGCAGTCAAGCCCTACCGGAATGCTTCTTCTCGTGAACTCACGGTCGTGTCATTCCAAACCTTATCGTTCGTATGCCCAGCATTCACCCACGTCTCATCAATGTAGTAGATGGTACTACAAAACAAAATTATAATCTGGCATAAGCTGTAGCCCAGAAGTTAAAAGCATGTACATACTACCATGATGACAAGTATAATAATGTATTCATGCGCTCGTCAAATTTCGACGCATGCAGTCTTTCGACAGCTATCAGTTCCATGCACAGCTCTCCTGTCGACGACTGAGCGATGATGGAGGCGCCCCCGCAGAGAAATGAGGTCAACGTGACACTTACTGTATGCGCAGAGCAGTCACATTTTTTTTTTCAAATACACAAAAAATTCGTACGTACCGGTGCTGTTTGCGCATCTCCCAAATGGTTCGCAGATACTTTCGCCGCCACGCGATGATATCGTCTCTTTAAAGTAGCGCCGAGTTCCGCTTGCGCTTTTGAAAAGCGAACCCAATGTCGTTGAGCATCCTGCACATTGTACGCACACACACGTTCGGCATGTCCATGTCCGGGTCATTTATCACGTCGTTCCGGATCTTATGCAGCAGTCGGCAGTTCGTTTCGAAAAAAAATACTTACGCACTTTTCGCCGCAGAGCACCGACAGTAAATGAGTCATACCGCTGCAGTGGCGTCTACCCGGTTCTCTTTGAAACACTCCAGGGCGTCCACCTCAGCCGCTTTCGTTTCGGCAATTTCAGACCGTTGCACAAAGCTACTTTTTTCATTCTGGCGATGGTACGCCCACTCTCTTCGGTCAAGTCGCTTACTTTCCGGTACGCGCAAGCGGTCGGAAGTCCAGGGTCACTATTCCTCACGCCTGCATACACGTTGCAGATCATTTCTTTGTTTGCTTCGGCAGCCAGCTTTTCTTGAACTTGACTCGAATCTTGTCTGGTGAAAACGCTTCCAACCCTTGCGAAGTGGACGAGCCGGAACAACCGGAACCACCCGAACAGTCGGCAGTCCCCATCTTGTCTGCAAGGTCGGGGCATGTCACAAACCCGCGACAGACTTGAGACGAGAAAACCCGGCGGAACCAAGAAAAGTGTTTTAGGCTTGAAAACTTCATTTCGGAAAATTGGTACCGTGACAAAAAGATACCGCAAATAAAGAGCTTTCTGATTTCAATTTGTTTTTGCAGGTAATACTCATGCAACTAGGGACTATTTTCAGCTGCGTAGGAAGATAATGCGTTTCGGCACCGTAGCTTTGGCTCCATTGCCAAGAAAAAGTGTCCCCGAGTATAGACGCCGATGATTTTGACTAAAGGAAGGGCGCATAACTGGCTCCCTAGGTCAGTGGGCGCCTTAGTCAGACTTTGAAGTACGTGGTGGTGGTGAGGAAGAGAGATGTGGGCTGCATGAATTAGCTCTGGCAACCTTGTTGCAGACACGTGGCAATGCAGCAATAGGCCACAGCGTTCATTCAGTGACCAACCTCTCGCGATCAACCATTAACTGCCACCTGCCAGGGTGGCAGGGTGGGCGCGCTGCCTATGCAGTGTGCAGAACGCACTCAACGTTACAGACGCCAAGCCGCGTATGCTCGGCTAGATTACGTGGTCAGGCAGCAGGCGCTCCGCGGCTGTGGACCTCCGGCGCAGAGACAGCGAAGACTCGGCTCAATGGCCAAGCGAAGTCCCGTGATGCGTTGTTATGGCAACGGCGCACCAAGGACGTTTAAGGTCAAACTGCAGCTCACGGCGAAATCAGCGCCGCTAGGCCAGTAAAGCGTTGGCTTTAAAAGAGCAACCTGTCCGAATCACCCGGAGACCATGTGAACAGTTCAGCCGGAAAGTGGTAAGAAAGATTGTGAGGGTGAAGTGAAGCTTGCCGGAGTAGCGTGTGGAGAGAATAAGAAGCGAAAGAGGTTTTTGTCATCTCTTTTCTTGATCACGTGATTATCACGCCTAGATCAAGTTATCAGCAGTGGAGGGAGCGGTAGCCGAGGCATAACTATCCCAGTGCAGCGTGGCAGTGTCGAGGAAGGAGGGTGTGCACTTTCTCGGCTTGCGTGATATCTCGAAGAATTTATAATAAACTGTGCGAATGACGATGAAAAATGTGTGAGTGGTGGCCCCGCTTGCAGCTGTCTACAAGTGCGGAACGAGAGACCTACAGACGTGGTCTTCGCAGCGCGCTCTCCATGAAGGTGGGGCAATGGCCTTCTGAAGAAGTTTGAAACTCCCGTCCAAAACGGCTGTGCCTCGCCGTTGGCAGAACATAGCAATAGCGTCTGTAGCGGGCAGCGAAGTATGATGGAGCGCGCAATAAAGAATAACAAGCGGCGCTAGAATCGCAGCACCTTTCACAGAGCGCGAAGATCACTACAACAGTAGCGATCCTTTCCCCCGAAAAAAGGATATACCTCTTAATTTTTTAAGCACAATGCATGCGGCATACATCCTCTCACAAAGGTTTTCTGTAGGGGACGGAAATTCCGGCGCACAGCAGGCGAGCAAAAGATTTCGATTGTTCACAAGCGCAGACTAAAGCAGCTGTTCTCTCGTCTGTTGCCAAAACAAGGAAAACGCTCGTGCTGCCACTTTTACTGTGCTTACGCCACGGGCACGCAGAAATTTTGTGAGTAACGTACCCTTGCGCAAGGAGAGCATTTTCGAAATGTTTGGATGGTGTGGGTCATTACTGACCAGCTCTACAAGTTGGCGGCCCTCGTTCTTTCACCAAGCAACCACAAAGTACTCGATACCACCTTTGCAGCTATGAGTGTGGGGCGACAGTTTCCATCAGTGCCCTTTTCCGAAGTCTGTCCGGGCAACTAACATGTTCTCGAAGGCACCCTCAGCAATTATTAGCTCGAAGTGCTCACTTCCACCAGTGTGCGATTCCACGGCTCTCCAACCAGCTAAGGAGTCCTCAAAGCCTCCGCGCTTGCTATGAGTGCGGGGTGTTCACTTCCATCAGTGTGCTTCTTCATATGATCTCCAGCCAACTAAGTAGTTCTCAAAGCCACCTTAGAAGGTGTGAGCGAGGGGACTACTTGCACCAGTTAGCTGTTCTGAACACTCACCAACAACTACAAACTGTTTCAAGCCACCTTAAGAGCTGTGAGCGCATGAGCTTATGGAGATGGTTTCCACCAGGGTCTGGCTCTCCATGCTCATTAGCCAACTAAGTCGTTCGCAAAGAAACCGTGGCGCTGTGAACACGGGGAGACGACTTCCGCGGTTGTGCTGTTCCATATGCTCTCCAGCCAAATAAGCAGTCTTCTAAACCAGCTCAGGAGCCACGAGCATGGGGCGATGCCTTCCATCAGTGTGCTGTTGCCTATGCTGTCCAGATAAACAGATTTCTAATACAGCTTAGAACGTACGACCGCTAATATACGGTTTCCATGAGCGTGATGTGCCCTACTGTATCCAGCCAACTAAGCTGTTCTGGTAGCAACTGCAACAGCTATCAATACTGTGCGACAGCCTACACTAGCTCGATTGAGGTGTCCACTGAGCCAGGGGGCAGTTATGCGTGTCTTGAACTTTTTATCGTCAATGGCAATTTACTCAATGTACGCCGGCGGCCTGTGCTTTAGTGCCGCGTTTCTGCCACAGCGTGGTCAACGCATGTAGCGCACATCTCTCTAACACTACCACCACATAGCTCAAAGCGTGAATAATAGTTTGATAGTACTATTAGTTGATGAAGAAGACGATATGCAATGCTCAACACGTGAGTGCGTTGCAGTTAACACGACGAGTGTCGTCGGCGTTGATGGGCTAGTGCTGTCGTGCAGTGGCCAGTGAAGGTGATCTGTTCGCGTAGCCGAGGGTTCCATTCCCAGTCAGGGATATTTCTTGATTCAATTTAATTTGTTTATTTCACTTGGAACAAAGCCGCAAACATTGAAAGATCTTGCTCGGGTTTTGCTCATTGGAATAGTACTTTCGCATTAACACTACACGGGATCGGGGGCACCCTGCGCCCAGAAAAGAAGCAGGGGATAAAAAAGTAGTTGATGTAAGTATCAAAAGGAGGTTCGTATAGCCTCACACATATTCTTCTTCCACACTGCCTAAAGATAAAGGGAAGAGAAGCAAGGGCGTAATTCTTAATCTATCTCTTAATCTATCTTAATATATGTTTATTCACACTGGCGCCTATTTGACAGAGTACTCCTCAGAGGCACCACCTCCCATACCCAGTCGATGAGCCAATCAATATAGCGGCGCAGGGACCAGCTGCTTCCTTACCGTGCGCTGCGTTCGAGATATAGCGGCGCTACTTTGCTCCTTCCTTCCATTTCTCTTTGCTCCTCCCTTCCAAGGAAATTCTTTTTCGGTTCGCGCTGTTACAGACAAGGTATGACGGAGGTTAACGTTGAGCATCGCGAGCAGCGGTGGGTTGTTTTCTTCAACACACAACGCGCCGTAAACCTTATTCACCGAGTTGTCGCAAGAAATGTACTTATTTCTTTGTTGCCTTGAGGTTCCATTTAGGTTTCACAGCATTTAAACTAACAAAAACTGCCATTCATGTTACTACACCTTCTTTGTGAGGTCTACTTACTTCTTTCCTTGCCTTGCCTTGCCCTGTCTTTCCTTGCCTTGCGCTTTTCTGCCTTGCCTTACACTGCCTTGCTTTGCCTTGCGCTGCTCTGCCGGCCTGCCTTGTTCTGCACTGCCTTTCCTTTCCTTTCCTTGTCCTGCCTTTCCTTATCTTGCCTGTCTTGCCCTGCGTTGCGCTGCCCTCCCTATTCTTGTGTGGTCCTGCCCTGCCTTTCCTTGCCTTGCGCTGCCCTGCCTTGCATTGCGCTGCCCTGCTTGCCTTGCCCTGCACTGCCTTTCCTTATCTTGCCTGCCTTGCCTGCCTTGCCCTGCCCTTCTGCCTTTCCTTGCCTTGCCTTGCCCTGCCTGCCTTGCCTGCCTTGCCTTGCCTTGCCTTGCCCTGCCTTGCCTGCCTTGCCTGCCTTGCCTGCCTTGCCTTGCCTTGCCTTGCCTTGCCTTGCCTTCCTGCCCCTGCCTTCCTTTCTTTGTTTCTTTCTTTCTTTTTCTTTCTTTCTTTCTTCCTTTCTTTAGTTCTTTCTCTCTCTCACTCTCTCTCTCTATTTCTTTCTTTCTCTCTTTCTTTCTTCACATGCGCGCATGACACGCTGATATGATACATACCTCGTATATAAAATGCTGCAGCTGGCATTATATCGTTTTTCTCGCATTTTGCCAAAAAGGGCAAGCTTTTGATGCATTCAGTACTACGTGAGATGCAATGCCTTCCCAAATGTTCTTGCGCTGCAGTAATCGTGAAGCTAGCCTGAATACTCTAAAGCAGCCGCTATTTCTCGAACTGATAAAAACTTGGGTTTTTAAATGCGATGAACCTCCAGATGCTAGGCTTATGACCATTCCGATGTTATGAACTGCTACGCATGTGCATGATTTAATATGTTGATATCTGTATAGGCTCCGTGTTGTGTTCGTATGAAGTTTTCATGTAAGTCTGAGCTTTGGCAGCATCTTTTCTGTAGTGCGCCCATGTTTTCGAAGTTTTTTAAAAATCAATATTGTTGCCATATTCCACTGAAAATTGTTACCTGACTGAATATAGCAGCTTTGGAGCTGTCTCTTTTATGAGTTTTTATTTACTAAGGGTTAGTAAATTTTGCGCACCACAGGTTTCATCAGTATTGCCCTAGTGCTACTTCATTGTCCATATCGATCTTTGCCGTGAGCTCTGGAAGGCATATAGTTTAGGCGTTTTCGCCAAGCCCAAGTAGGCCGACTGCTTATCTAGGCAATACGCTCATTTATTTTCCAACCTTCCCGCATATGTGCCTAAGTCCGGGCCCCTTATCCTCGCTGTCGACTTCAAGCCACTTCGCACGTCCGTCAGTCATCAGCGCATCACGCAGTGTAGCTGACCGCAGCTCTGACTTTCCGATTCATTTGGAAGCGAAGGTCCGGAGCCTACGTTCTAAGAATATTGAGTCCGTTGGCAATTCAGACTCCTTGAAGGTCTTTATTGGGATGAAAAGAAAATAAAAACGTAAAAGTTGTGACTAGCGATCCGAGTATAGGGGATACAGAAAGGTACAGGATGAAGAATACACAGACTCGAAATTTGAGAACTAATAAAGTAAATTCGTGTGGTCGTTTCCGGAGCGTTGCACTGCAACGGGACAACTAGGAGGAGTGTTGCACAGTCGAATTTTGTGCGAAACCACCGAAACTTCTGGCGATATTAACGAAATTAAGCAGCATTGTCGCCAGAACACTGGGCGGCGTATACAGAGCCAAAAGAAAGAAGGACAGAAATAAGGGTAGTGTTATAATTGGCGAAGCTGCAAACGGCAAAGAGCTTCTTCGGTGTCTCCTAATCCTGCGGTTCTTCGACTTCCCCAAATATCGAGTCTGCACTATTCCCAAACGACTTCTGCAGCGCTCTATCTCCGCCGATACTCTGAGAAAGTCGTCGCAGTGGCCCGTACAAGATGAAACTGCATCCGCTCGGATTGCGAAGCGGTCTCTCTCGTCGCCATAGCGACGATGTTTGCGCCTTGAGCACTTCTTTATGCATGTCTTTGTGTGTGTGCGTATTTCTGTTCGCGAGCAGGGTGGGGACATCGACGGCATTTCGGCTCATTCGGCGTGCTTCAGCGGCGTGCCGCGACAGCATTCTGCCCGCAAGCAGAAGTAAATAACGCTGATGGACAAAGTTGCAGAATCCTCGGATCTAGCGTTTCCAGCGACTTCCTTTTTTCTTAGTCTCTTTTTTAGTGTTTTTCTTGCAAAGAAAGTGCCTCAAGGCATTTCTCCTCTATAAGTCTTACTAACGGCCTTCACGAGCGTCTGACTAAGGCCTCGCGGTTTGAATGTCCTGCAACAATTAGTTTAACGTTTGGAATCATATCGCCCTACCATATCGCACATACCCTACCATATCGCAAGCGTTCCAGACGAGCGCCAATACGAGCAGATTTCATAGGGGCGGGAGTAGAGAGCCATAAAGATGCCTTAAAATGCTTAAAGAAGTGCGGAAACCAAACTACACTTTCTCAGTTTTTATGCTGGAAAGGTTTGTAACACATTATTAAACTTGGATCGCCACGTAGAATCCTCCAGCGCTCAAAAACAGGTTGAAAATCTCTTTATCACGTAGATTCAACTTTGGATTCTGCAAACGAACTGCGACTCCAAAGTAGCACGCACGCAAGCGATCACGTAAGACATACAAAAACTGCACCATAACCGGTGTTTTGTCCTTCCTATTGTCTTCATCACTTACGCTCGAGAAGCACGACTTCACCTCAGAAATACTTACCATGTCACAGCCGTAGCTTGACCACTGGAACTGAAATCTAAAGTGACATTCACTTAAAAATTATTTAGCAATTATCTACAATAGGCGATTAAAGTGGAACTCGTGTTTATCAATGTCTTACGCATCATTCCAAACTCAAAATATACCTTGAAAAAATTGATGTCTCTGCCCATTTACTGCCCAGATTGCAATGATGACCCCTTCCGTCGGTCGCATTCTTCGATCACTCACCAGCCACGACGGAGCAAAGTTTTAGCTTTTTTTTTCCTTTTTAAATACAGCCTTTTATTAGCCTCTGGCAACTTCTTCAAAGCAATTTCTATTTTTCTCCCGAGAACATTTTTTAAGGCTCCACCAGCAGGACATGTTCTTTTTTTTGTGCGTGAAGCCAACACTGCGTATTCGACACACTTTAAGCTGCACTATTGGTAATAGATTCAATTTCGGAAAACTATCATTCGCACACCGCTATCAAAACTGCTCTCAATTCTGCTGTCAATTCCGCAGTTTGCCAGTAGATTTAAAGGCAGCAGATGATGATGATAATTCCAACATAATTACTTCAATGGTGATCGTCATACGTTAATAAACTGCATTGAATTTCACTGGGTATAAAGATGCAAGCAATCCATTTTGAGCGGCCTAGTTCTTCTGTAGAGTGATCCTTCTTCTGCAGACGATGTTCCCAGTCCATTAACTAAGAGCGTATTGGGAACCACAACACCTCGTTCCAGTTTACACGAAAGGAAAACGGATAGGAAAATAGTGCGAACACTACTTTTTCTGAGCTCTTTTCGCAGGCGAAGTCCAGGTTTCCATCTCATTTGAAGCAAACGAGCTGTCCACATTTTTTTCACGAAAGATATCAAGGCGAAGAAAAAGAGAAATGAGCCGGCGAAGCAGGAAACACCGAAGCTAGCACGAGTTAATCTTGAGAAGCGTAACAACTGATCCGCAGACAGTTGAGATGGCCGCCGAGGCTGAGGTGCGCAGCGGATAAGAAAACTTAGCGATCTGTTTACATGAAAGAAATGAAATTGGAAGCTCTTTATACAGGGCTTAACCCACGGATAAATGTGGCCGCATTAAAGCTTCCGTTCTGCATAAAATCTGGCATCGCCGTCGTCGGCATCGACGGCATTGTGAGCGAAATATATCCGGAGCAGAAATCAAGGTGGGCTGCCTAGGTCAGCTTGCTTCTTGAATTCATCACAGCCTGCCCATCTGATCTCAACAAACTGACCACTGTGGCAGGTGGCAGTTAAATTCATGACTGGCCGCGAGATGTTGCTCGGAAAGAGCAACCAGGGTGGCAGCACCTGCCAGGAGTGGTAAGTATTTGAACTACAGTCTAGAATGACCCATTTCGCATATATGGGCATTAACCCATTAAACCCATATTATCATACCTTTAAAGTTGAGCTCAAGCACCCCATCTAATTTTTTATAAGCAACACGCCATCTTTGAGAAGTCTCAGACTATGTATAGGTGGATAAGCTCGTCACATCAAATTTCATGACATGATAAAAAAAATGGCGTTTTCTGTGCACGTTGCCCCAATCCTTCACACAATGAACTCGGTTTGGCGAGGGGTGAATGCCCGCCTTCTTGTAGCCCACGTGAAATTCGACTGACCATGGTGCAAGATGCACATTCCCGGCAGCTCCGTTAGTGTCCCGCGGTGAATGGGGGAAAACATCCGGCGCAGAAATGAGACCCGTCCTTTGGTGTTTGATAGAAGACGGCTTGCGCGCTCAGTCACCCTTACTGAGTTCCTAAGTTTTTGCGTCACCCTTGCTGAATGCTGCCTGCGGGCTTCTTTCTTCGAACTCCTGACACCTGAGACATCCGTAGCATCCGAAGCGACCACTTTTCTTGTATCGAATTCCAGGAAGAGGTTGTCCCGCCTGGACGGGATTAACACAAGCGATGGAGAGGAAACGTCTGAAGAAGGGCTTTTGAAGTGAACCATTGTTCTTGCGTCATCCGGATATGCTCCGACAACTGCTACACCTGTCAGTGAAAGCAGGCATGTTATCCATTTTGCTGTGCACTGTGATTGCCAAAAAAACATCTGACAAAAAGTAGCGTCCTCTAGAAAGCGCTTTAATTTGCTGCATAATTTTTAACTGAAAGGTGACCTCTACGTCAGCTACACAAAACTGGAGGTGAGGCTTGTATGACGATGCAGCGCTTCTCCAGCTGCCTGGTTTAAGGGTTCTGTGAGAGACAGACAGTTGAAACAAGAAATAAAGGACCAGCTATAATGGACTCGTTGACAAAACGTCTCCTGTTGCTTCTGTACGGGTCCTGCACCCTTGGCTACTTGCCTGAAACGATGCACCAACTTGCACAACAACCGACGCTCTTTGAGGACACATGAACGCATTTCTTCGCATTGTACTATTGGGAGCAAAAGTTTCCGGGATGCGAGTTCTAGGAAAAAACGTTTATTGTAGCTCCACGTTGCCGCCCAGACGCCTGATATTGTATGAAAGCATCAAGAGCCTAAATACCCCTTCCTCTCTTCACAATATCAGACGACTGGGTAGCGAGGCGGAGCAGCAGTTAAAGTTATTCCTAGAACTCGCGTCAAGGAAACTTTTGTTCCCAGTAATTCTTTGTATATGTAAGACAGAGCATAGCGTCCTCTGATGTCATCAGCACTCCTGTAAAACCTGAAGAGACTGAACGTTACCATGGATGACGTCTCACGCATCGTGTACCCTAAGGGCTGCTTAACTGAGCGGCGATTAGTGTCATGATCGCTATTGACGTTTTAAGAGGACACCTGCCTTTTGGAACAGTGGTAGAGACGTAATCAGTTAAAACAGTGACTCAGACGGAGCAATTAATGACAGGACATCGTAAGGCTAACCCTGCCAGTACATTTACACCACAACCACGAGCGCAGATGTCATGCCCATCAAGGTATGCCCTGAGCATCATCTCATCCTTGAGACCGCTCATTTTTGCGAATTAGCTATTGATTGCTACTAGTGCTACCTAATACCCAGTTGTCCATTACAACTGTCACCAAAAATAGCGAAGTAATATAAATAATTTTCGTACGCGGACCAAGTTGCAAGAATCAAGTGAATTTTCGGCCGCTTTTTGACACAAAAAAGCAATACACAAGTTGTTGTTTGCTTGACTTACGTGGGCTCACCGCACCATTCGAGCAAGAGGTTTAAATTTCAGTGGAATGACTTTTAAGGAAGTTGGGAAGCGGAAGGGAGAGGCGTAGTGAGTATCCTCAACTCGCTTACAAAACCAACTATGGGTGGTCTCTGTGAGCGGTCCTCTGTACCGAAGGTTTAGTGGAAGCCGCTTGAAGTCTGCGCTTATGCTTAGCGGAGGCAAACACTAGCGAGGAGAGGTACTTTGGTGTTTTAGTACGCAGGGATCCATAGATTTTGGCGTTATGCCTCACAACTCATGCATCCTAAACCAGTGCATCTACATCTGGGAGCTGGTACAGCAGCCTACTATAGCGCCACCCGTAGCAGTCCGACAAGGTATATCCAGGAAAGTGCATCTGACCGGTGTCCCATAGGTCGGCTGGGTAAACCAGCTTTCTCCTTCAAAACTAGCGACCGCGAATTTGGACGTTGTAATCATGCTGTTTTTTCACCTATAGTGATGTCTTTTATTGCTTCTTCCACGGGATATCTTGCAATGTATTGTTATCTGCGTGTTCCGGAGTGTAGGCTAGCCTTCACGGAGAAGCCCCATATACTTAGCAGTGCGAGACGCACGCCATATGACCGTATATAGATGTGATGTTGTGCAGTTTATAATTGGTACTTGACAGTTCCATGCTGCAGTACCTTCCAGGAACACCTCAAGGTGTATGAAATCGTCAATTATTACGAATTTATTCGTTTGCCCCTCTTTCCTTGTGCCTATTATGTCTGATTTTAGGCCTAATAGCTAGAATATCATTTTTGTTTAATTTCCAGAATGAGATGAGAAGCGTTGCAATCATCGCGAAGAAGAATGAACGGTACATGGACCAAAAGAAAATCAAGGCGGTGGGCCGCCCCTCCTGTATGGGACGTTTCTCTGGCGCGTATTTTGGACACGGTCCGCAAAACCACTAAAACAAAGCAGCATCAGGTATGACTAATTGAAGTTGTTTACTTTGCAGCTCAACAAAACAAACCCTTCAGATCCCGAACCACCGAAACGGCTTCGGTTGGCTAGATACAGCACAACCATGTTCATTTACACCATCGAGGCAGCAGGCGTTATGGCGAGAATTTCTCGTCTTCGCGCTGTAGTTATCTGCAGTATTCCATCCTCTCCATAAAGTTTGCCCTCCATGTCCTTACTTTTGGCTGTTCAGGCAATTTTCTTCTTTGTTTCTTTAATAATTTCCTATCCAGAAAGTCAATTTCGACAGGTCCTTAAATCTCTCAAGGTGCCTGAGGGGATGCGTGCGATAGAAAACGGATTGGAAGGAATTAATATTGAGAGCAAGAGAAATAGATGAAAAAGTGTTACGGCACGCAGGGTTCTTTTTTTTTCCCGAGTGAACCGTGAAAGCCATTTTGCACACTTTTGCCTTTGAACTCACTTTTGCTGCTCTTTACGTGGCTATGTTCATCACGGTTGGCCCAGACCGGAAAAATATATCGTTTTGTACCCCTTTTTCCAGCTCGTACGGATCCTCCTCGTACACTCTCGGGACAGGACTTGTTCGACTTGTTCCTTTTTCTTTCTCCACATTGCGTAGCTACAGTAATAAGTATTAATAAAAGATGGTTCTTTCCGTATTTAGAGTTGTATGTGATGTGCAGGTACCGTTGTATCTGTTGCAATTTGTTTATTCGTTTTTATTTGTTTGTTTCGCTCGCTGACCTTTCTGATCTTACCAGACCAAAAAAACAGCGATCATCCGCTAGGCAATTGCAAGTGACATCTGACAGGCGAGGAAAGTGTACCGTCAGAAAAAGGGCACGGCGAAAGTGAAAATAGGAGCTAGAAAAGCTGGAGGAAAGAGGAAAAGCCGGAGAGAGGAACATGTGAACCATGCACGCGCGCTCTTTTGTGCGCCGAAACGTCGGCTTTCCAGTTCAGAGAGCGGACAATTTGCGGCAGCCTTCGCCGCCAGCCGTCTCTAAATCTTACAAAAAAAAAGACTGAGAACTATGTCTCTACTTGCTGAGTAGTTTACGATGTCTCACTCGTTCATTTATATTCATTTCTGGAGAATCGCAACTTTGTTTCGTGGCGCGCACAGGCGCCTTTCACTGACGTCCCCTACACTTTGACGTCGCTCGAGGGCCCTTCCACCAGCAAATCCTGCGTTGAAACCAAAAACACTAAAACGGAAAAACCTCAGGGCCAGAGAGCCAGTGCCTCCAGGTATTTGGGTGCGTTTTTTACTGGCACAGACTATGCGGCCTAGTTCGTAAGTACTGCCTAGCTGTCTCACCTCTCACAACACTGGCTCCTATGTTTCAATTCTGCGTTTATTCCAATTTTATATTACTGTTCAGGGAGGGGAACATGCTCGAATGAGTGGTTTTGTTTGAACCTGTGTTCATTCCCACACCCGAGCCGGAAGTAAACATATCAGACCTGTCACATGCATTTGTGCGCGCTTTCCGCTGTCAGGACTTCAGCGGCGCCTTGCAGAGAAATTCTTAGAAAGGGCGGGAGAAAAAGGTGCTAGTTTCTCTAAGGAAATATAAACCAGCGATTATTTTACCTTTGCACTTAGTCGGGTTTTCTTCTTTAGAGCGCAGAACTTTCTTGGTCCGCGTTTTTTAAAATGCTTCTTGAGTGCGTCAGAAATATCTTGTGTGCTTTAAATGTCTTTGTTAGCACCTCTTTTATTGCCGTAATCCTAATTAGTTAAATTGTGTCGCTTCAGCTGTTTACCTCGCCAACAAACATACTGCAGTTACTATAGTTACTTGTACTGCGTGCTGCGTTTTGCGAGCCACGGAGATCATGAGTCAGTGAACTGCCTCAACTTGACGAAGTTCACGGGCGGAGGCTTAGTGCTTACTGATAAGACTGCAGCCAAAAAGGGCTCACATATGCGAGGCATCACTATGAAGCTGCCATTCAAGAGACATCGTTTTCATTATCGGCGAAACCCCTTGGTCGAATGCCCACATAAGAGGAGACTTTTTCTGCTGTCGACCAATTTAGTGCTGTAAGGCAGCACTACGAGAACCCATGCAGCCCTCACAAGCGACACATACCTTCAGAACAGAGCTGCAGTGCTGCATCCCGAGTGGACAAAAAGGACATATAGCAATAACGCGAGATTCATAAATAGACCTCTGGCTCGTGTTTTTGTTAGATTTAATAAGATGCGTATGAGGAATCAGGATGTGAGATAAATTGTGACGTACATACTCTCCTCTGCAGCGAGGTCTCTAGAACCTGTGCTATGCATAAAGGTAATGTAATGCAGCGGCTCTACCCTCCATTTATAATGAACCATAATAGAGTATATCCCTAATGTTGATAGTGAAAGAACGCTCTGATAAATGTAGCGAAACATTTACCGCGGAGTGTTCATTTCTTAATTACAGACAGCGATCTTTACGTTTTTGTTTTTATTTCTCGCCAAGTGTAGCCAGTGCTGGTACGAAAATCCACCGAGGCACGCCACACCGGCTTGAATCGATGTTTCCAATTGGCAGTATTTTATAGTGTTTAACAGAAACAGGCTCTGCTGTTGTCTGGCTTCACGTTTCTGTAGAAGATTCGTCACAGAATATGAAGTATTCTCATAAGAAATAAAAAGAAAAAGAAAGAAGAGGGCACTGATGAATGTTTCGATATTGTTTGTCTCTATTTGAGCGCTGTGCGTCTCTCAAAAATAAATATAAATAAAATCCAAATCCAGAGAAGCACCATGTCGAGCTCTGATAGTATCATCACAATAGGAAGGCTAAAAAATAACAAAGAAAATTCAGCGAGACCAGGTGCAACGGGAGAATAGTCCGCTCATCATTTTTTAAAGTCGAGTGCAAGAGCCGCGCACGCAATTAATCTTCCATCGGAGTCATCGAATCTAATTCTGGACATGGACATACATCATGAAGCGGGTGCTGATCTCTCGAGGAACATATCGCTCTCGAATTGACTCGTGAAGGCATTGACAAATTGAGATACATCAAACGACAGTGCCGTCATGGCCCAAGGCCCAAGCAGATAGAGGCTGCTTACCCACTCTCTTGAAAGTCCTGTCTTGAAATTTTTGTCCATTATTTTTAGTTACTTTTTTTGTACCATGCCATCGAAATGTTTCAGCCGGAAAGGCACAAGTTTTTTTAAAAGATTTGCCTTTGCAGGACTTCAGCTGAACCGTAACGTTTGCGAAATTTGAAACACGCGTAGAGCCCAAATTGAGGCAAAGGGCCAAGCTAGGCGTGCTGTAACGGCTCGAGGGGAAAACCCACCGTCGATGTCTTTGAAGAAACGCCTACACGCTTTTAACCCCTGTGCTACGCTCGGTGTTTTCTGCCCTTCATATTTCACGTTTCTGCTTTTCATATTTCACGTTTCAACTGCAGGAGTGGGCAAGTTCCTTGCGTTCTTTCGAAATACCTGGTGTTAGGCTTGAGCGACAATGCGTGTTTCGTCGAGAGGGCTTTATATCGATCAGCTGTCCTTGTAACGCTGTCGAGCGTAAGTTGAAAGGCCAAGCAACCTAGTGTACCATTGTCGACTCGACGGTGGACACTTGCAGTTTCGGGCTGTGTGGAGTGAAGTCCGTCTAGATTTTGATCGTAGCTTATTTATGTGATGTTTGTTTCGATTTAAAGCGGCTTTTTTTCAAGCCACGTCCCTCCAGCGTCTTCAGAAACCACTTTGGAACCCACATGCTCGTCGTAACCCTGCCAACCATGAGAAAAATTTTTTCAGGGAGAAGGTAGAGCGCGTGAGTTTCCTGTCACGAAATATTACTCCGTCGATAGCGGTACAGTTTAGACAGCAGATAAGTCCTTATACATCTCTGTGTGAAGATGAAACTGCCGGAGATTCTCACTTATCCTAGGCAAATAACTACCAGTGTTGCGCAGCTTTCTCGCTTCATGTCTTTCCTTCTCGTCTTGAAGCTCCCACTCTCAGGCTCACTGGCATCATGCTACCAAAGATTTAACATTCTCAACAGAGCGCGCCAAGGCTGACGTTTAAACCACTCTGTGGACAACGAGTGACGACACTGTGCATCAACGGCGTTTTCCTGGAGAAAGCTCCTCCTGCTGCACTAAGTGCAATGATACTCCGGTCTAGCAAGTAGCACTGGCATCGGGAACGCTAAGAACGGCGGATGAACTTTAGTGGCGTCAGTGCGTGAAGTGAATGGCTGTATGATGCGTCAGAGTGCTTTACAGCGTTTCTAGGATGACCGGTCAGAGCAGCGCACCCGAAGCAGAGCCCTAGCACAAGCACTCCAGCTTGAACTGTAGTTTCATTGTTCTTATGGTAGCGCTGTCGCTGCCTGGTGTCGTCAGGAAATAAGGAAACATCACCTATGCGAAGGAACGTGTAGGATAGCAACGCCTTCCTTATGCCCTTTTGCAGGCATCCACGTGATATCTAAGTTCAGAAATACAGAACTCCTGACGATAAAAAGAAACCGGCAGCTAGCAAGCAGGTTTTTTCAATAACCTAACTCCGAACAGCGTGGAAGCCATCGACCAGGCATGGACAAACTTGGTGACACGCATGGCTGCACAGGGAATCGCAAACCGCAACCAGAAATCAATGCGAAGACGGGGGAAATAAAATTCAATGCTCGCCGGAGTAGAGCACCGAAATGGTAAACAAATCGAAATCCAGAGGGCGCCGCCAAGCCACCCTTTTCCCAGGAAAAAAGGCTCTTGCATGAAACATTGACCTCCGCTGCATCGGGTTATTGACCACGATGATTTCGCCGTCGGTGCGGTTTTGCTGAAACACTGTTCTCTCGGGAACACAAAGACACACAGGCCACAGAATGGGCTAGAGTTATTCTTATGTATGCATTACTTTTTAGTTCGGGGTGTTTTCTTTTCCTATTCTCTCACTTACACTCAGCGCTCGCAGTGTTAACCTAATATTTAGTCTGATTATTTGGAGACTTCATTTGTTGGCTTTACAGCTACAATATACGACAATGCCGATGTGCTTGAAACTTTGCGTGCATCTGTTTGCAGCTTCGTGTGAAGGAATTCAAACTTTTTTCTCAAAACAAATGCACGCGAATGAAGTTTCCAAAACCTTAGGTGGCGCTGCATATTTTATCAGAGTCAAACTGCAGGGTCTTACACGAAAGCTATAAGAAAAGGGACGCGCACTGGAACAACGCCTAAATTGTGGTGAAACCATACTCACGCACCAGGAAGACAACGACGTCTTTTCAAGCAAAGTCCCGTCTCATAACCAAGGCACACTTGGCACGCTCGTACATTTCGTGAACTCTGCGTTCATAAGTAGCAGGCACGCATGCACATTTCGTCAAAACTGTATTGAAACATGGCAGGCACACGATGCGGTAAAGTGAGATTTGATGAGGGGCACGACGTAAAAAGTGCATGGCGCTTTCTTCCAAAGTGGACTTAACTTCGAACAGGGAGACCTAATCAGATGCATTAAAACTGCAACAAGAAAACTAAACCTACCCAAACTTCAACCTCAGGTAGTCGGTCACGCGCGAAGATGGATAACAGCGGATGTCGAAAAGCAATAATTTGGAGAAATTTAGATGAGCTGGTGAATAATTTAAGTAAGCAGTTTGAGTTTGGAAGCTAAATGTCAGATTAGCCTTGCATTATTCTGCTCGCAATTGTTCTACTATAGCTACACATTATTTATTTACTAAGCACCTGAATTTCTGGCCCACCTATACGCCCTGTCAAACACAAGCACCTCCCGAAAGGACAGTGAGCGCGGCGCATTTAGGATTTGATAGGGAAGTGCTAGGGGAAAAGGTAACGCGTAGGCAGACGGCAGGACAAGAACAAGAATTAGTTTATTACATTCTCTCAAGCGACCGAAAAGTGTACTTTGTGCTGAACATAGATTCTGCAGAACAGATCATACGGTTTGGAGCCGCCGCGGTGGCTCAGTGGTTATGGCGCTCGGCTGCTGACCCGAAATACGCGGGTTCGATCCGGGCCGCGGCAGTCGAAAATCGATGGAGGCGAAATTCTAGATGCACGTGTACTGTGCGATGTCAGTGCACGTTCAAAGAACCCCAGGTGGTCGAAATTTCCAGCGCCCTTCACTATGGCGTCCCTCATAGACTGAGTCGCTTTGGGACGTTAAAACTCGATAAGACGAACCAAACCAAACCAGATCATGCGGTTTACTTAAGTTCCGTAGTATATAGCAAATAATGAAAACATCATCAGCACTTGCTCAAAATCATGTGGATTCTTCAGGTTAGTAAATTCACTAAGGAAACATGGCCGCTATCCTCGTTAAGCTCATCTGATCTGTTCACGCCTCAGATGGAAGTTGATAAATACGACGTTGTACAATGCACAGCGCTAGAGTGTGTTCCAGTTTAACGGATCATCACCACCTGAAATATTCCTGGAGCAGGAAATTTTATCGAACTCGGCAAATTGAAATGTCCACTACAAAGCGGCGCTGCCTTATGCCTCCTCTAAGTTTCAGTCTACACAAGTCTGGTTTGGCGCTCTCTCCCCTCTGTGCAATTTTCCATGAATCCGAGTCTTTGAATCATTTTGGTCTCTATTGTCACCGCTTCACGTCTTTGAGAAAAAGGTTGCTGGAGGAGCCCTTGCAGCGTCTTTGCCTTAGGAGCAGCCTGTTCTTGCAATCTATGGCGCCACCACACTTTCTGTCAGAGACGTGTGGGTTCCGCAGTTCAAAATTTCGTTCCGAAATATCATTGACTGCCTTACTAGACCTGAGGATATTTTCTTTTATTTCTAATATTACGTTTTGAATTCAATTTATCTTTGCCTAGTTTATATTTTTATTCACTCTTTTTTTCCCTTTTCAGTCAATGCCCTACTTCAGCGCTCGCGATCACAGTATCTTGCAGCATGACTTAAACGTGATTTCTGTTTGGTGCACAATGTGGCAAGTGCAAATAAATACTGGCAACAAAAAAACACTGGCGTTTACTAAAAAGCGACATGTTGTACTTCATGTCTATTTCATTAGAGACGACGCCATTGAACATCTGTCATCGATCAGATATTTAGCAGTACATTTTTCATCCGACATCGCTTGAAATATTCACTTTGAGCACATTATTAACAAGGCCGCTAAAACATTAGGATTTATGAAGCGGACCCTCAATCAAGCCAATCAGCAAGCAAAAGCAGGTCTCAACTTGAATATGAGTCCGTTATCTGGCACCCACATCAAACTTACTTAGCAAACTCCATTCAATCCCTTGAGTAAAGTAGCTAGGTTTACTGCCCATGATTATTCCCACCTAACAAGCGTAAGTATCCTTAAAAAACGGTTTACCTTATAGCCCCTTAAAACTAGAAGACCAAATGCCCGCCTATCTTTTATGCATAAACTATACCATGCTTCATGATACTTTCGAGAAAAGTTTCTTTGCCCTGCTCCCCATATATCTTCGCGTTTATACCATCCATATCAAATAATTAGCCCCAGATTTGCGCGTACAAATTTGTTCAAATATTTACCGCTGCTACTTGCTCAATGGAACAGTTTGCCTGCAGATGTTGCCTGCATTCTTGACCACGCCTCCAGCTTTGGACCGAAAAGAATGTTAAGCTGACTTCCTTGGTTGGCTGTTAATACTTTACGGAGTTTCTTCCCGCTTGATGTATTGGACTGTGTTCCCTGTTTTGTTGCATCCCGTGCTCGGTGTTCTGCGTGCAAATAGTCCAATTGTTAAGACTAACATTGGTGAAAGCCGTAATATGACTGTTATGTAAATAACATAGCTCTCTGAAATTACTTTCACTTTGCTCTTACATTTTTGCTGGCAATCCACTCTGTGCACTTTTTAAAGCTCGATTTTTACTTACCCACCTTTTATTATCCATATTTTTTAATTTACCCCCTCCCTCTGTTATGCCCGAAAGGGCCCTTAGGATGCATAAATAAATAGCCACTGATGATTTTTAGGCTATTTTTACTTTATAGGGCACATAATTGTATTGTTGAATAGGGATCTACACCTCCCGATTTTTGGCCGATCCACCACTGTGGGTATGTGCAATCTTTATGCATCTTTGCGTATGTGCACACGCATAAACTACATAACAAAAGGCGGGGCCGGCTGCCGCGATAGCATAGTGCTCTCATGCAGTGGCCAGGGAAGCAGATGTGTTCGTGCCGCCGTGGGTTCGAAATCACAATGGAGGAAATATTTATTTTATTTCTGCACCCTCAAGGTCAAAGCCGCTACAAGATTCTTGGTTTTGTTTCACGCCGTAAATAGTGCTTTCGCACTAAAAATATCGTTATTAGCATGAAAAACGCGGGAACACGTTTACAAAGCCCTTAACACTTCCGCCCTATTGCTCTCGTTCGTAATTTGGTGACGCATGTGCCCTGCGCTGGCTGGCCACGATGGTTGGCAAGGTGAAACCAACGTGCCTGCTAGTCATGAGCCCACTTTTGTAAAAATATCTCTGAAGACGTACTAACAGCACTTCAAGGATAAGGTTTAAGATCCACAAACAACCTTTGCCACAGTGCGGCTTCGCAGTGAATTTTTTTTTTCACAGATAAAATTAAATCAAACCACTCGTGCATCGGAAAATAAGGAGCCGTTTTTATAGTAATAATAAATTTTCGGCATCTTTGAGTTGTCGTTTTCGGCTTTCTTCCTTCCCCCTATACCCTTTGTTCCATTTCATGTGAGCACGGTAATTTTTTTGTCACTCAGTCACAATACAGGGGGATAAAAGATTAGCTTTAATGATTTTTTAAACTTAGGCGCTCAGACGTAAGTTAAATCCACCCCTGCACATAGGTAGGCTACCTTTAGGGAAAAACTGAGAAAATAAATGTTAGCATCAGGCACCTAGTTGACTAAATGTATCGATGACGCTACTATATTCGCTGCAGTAAGCAAGCATGTTTACATTACAAATTTAAAGGCACTCGTATTCCTGGACAATTCTATTCGGTAGAATGTTATATGCACGATTGTGTTCCGAGATGTTGGCTTCCAAATTCTCAGCTCAGTCGGTGTCATTCCGCATGCAAGGCGGTGACAATCACCACTAAACTCCTCTCGGTGTGACGCAGCATTTCGTCTGTCAAAAGGAGCAAAGCGACCTGTGAAGGGGATGAGTGTTTCTTTTGTAGCGATAGCTACATTACGGTAGCATTTCGAGCCTTCTGCGTTGCAGTGGCTCATTACCGTGGAGGCGGTACGTGACGGTGGCGGCGCAGCCACGGCGACGTGGCTGGTCACGTGACCAGCCACGTGGTTCGGATGCGCTGCTGCTGCCGGTGGTGCGGAGTTCCGATGAAACCGAGCTGCAACAGCTGAGCAAATGCGCCGTGTCAAGTGGGACGAAGATGAAGGAGGAACGCAGAGCGAAACGGAGAGGTGAAAGACTGACTTTGCAATTCGACTGAGTGAGTTCCACTCGGGCAGCTGTAGCTATCGCGTCACTCCAGGTTTATCGAGAGCTAAACTACAGCTAATTTTTTCACTTTCGGCTAATAAAATGAAAGAAACGCCCATCGCAACAGGTGCAGCAGATTGCAGAGGTGTTTGGCGTCGACTCCCTCCGATTGGCATCTATATTTACGCGAAAATGGAAACTTTGGGGGCGAATATCACAAAACACGTGAGCAGAGGACGATTCTTCCAAATGGATTCGATTGGAAAATAAACACGCAATCTATCTCCAGTGCCTAAAACGTTCAATAATGCACTGTAGTTGATAAGGTGCCTAACGGTGACAATTATCCTTTCACTTTGTCCCGACCTGGCAGGATAATTTAAGTGCAGATGATTTCACGCACCATTTATTTGTGATTTTTAAAAAATCTGTAGTGCATAATTTTGATAACACTGCCCTGTTTTGTCAGCCTACTCTTTTTTTTGTGCAAAAAGCACTCTTTCCGCGTTATTGTACCGACTAAACCCAGCAGGTGAGAAATTCCAATTACGTGTTTTGATAACGCTTGAGCAGCTGCCGGAATTTTGAAAAAAAGCTGTTCCTCTTCTCACCTTACAAACACCACTTACTTTGTGTCTTCTGACGTTATAAAGTGCGTTACTGTGCACAGGCTTCGACATAAGATATGTTTTTAGCAACGACGAAATGTTTTTTTTATAGATTAAAAGAAAAGTTGGCTTTATCTAAGCTGAAGAGTGCAGTTTGTGTAATGCACATAGGAGCCAAACCATTTGTTAATCTTTGGTTTAGGGTATGCACATCGGCCTACGCAGATTTCTGTGGCATTGTTGTCTCCAATTAGAATTGTAGAAGTCGCGGGGAGATGGCGGTTCACAATGTTAGGCAATGCGGACTGAGTTAATGCGCCACTAATACACAACGACCGGACACACGGACTCGTTCCAAATTAAGAGTCAAACAATGTGCAGCGCAAAACTATACCTGCGACCTCTCTGGCCTAGCAAATTGATCGACCCTACCTGCTACGATAACCCTCTACAAGGCCCCGTATCTTTTTGCCGCCTGGTGCCAAATTGCTGCCGACCGATCCCGCCAGTTCTACAGTTGGAACAATTTATTTTGTTTCAAGTTTTTTTTGTCAGTCTTGCTTTCCACGCCATGTGCCATCATAGGTCATGAGGGATGTCTCAGAAAACATTTGAACGTATGCGGATAATATCAAGAAATACGGGCTCACTTTTTCTCCACGTTTCCACGGTGTCTGAGAATAATAAGCCCACGTGCCAAACATCCTTGGCAGCGATGTGCAGCACACCGCTTCCCTTCGGGATAATATATTACTGTCGCGAAAGGATTACACGAAAAAATCTCATTTCACTACCAGGGCAACAAAAAGAGAGCACAGCTCCTTCGGCTTTAGTCGGGCTGCGTTCGCGAGACGGCGTCGGCTTATCGAGCTTAGTGGTCCCTTGCTCTACGGCATAAAACGAAAGTGGAACCCCCAGCGATGACTATTAGCAGTCATTGAAAGCGAGAACAAATGAGAAAATGAACTAATGAGCCCTTTGTTCTCGACCTGATTAATGAACCTTAATAGCAATATTGTGAGCCGCAGGTGCCGTCAGTCACTGTCGACAACAATCACTTTTTCAGCTAAACTAGATTGGCTAAGGCCACGAAAGACAAAGCGGGTGTTATTAAAAAACGAACGTTTGCTGAGCAGGAGCTGCTGGCTGGAACTTTTTGCCTCGGTCTTTCTCTCTGCTGGAGCCTAACCTAAGACCAATGTAAGCTTTGTTCCTCAAAAAATAATTGCAATGTGCTCCGCACAACGCACTTTTGCTTCGGCCTGGAACGCCCAAACGGCTTTTTACATGTCCGTTTACGCGTGAAACGTGCGACTCTCACGTATTGCCGTGATGGATGGATTAGAACATCAAAAATTAGAGCCTGCAATATAAAGGTGTACACTGATTTAGAAAATAGATGTGCTTTTTTTATTTCAAATCCTAAGCTGAGAAAAAATGTTTAACTATTTATTAATCTACCAGAAATAAGTTAAAAACATCTCCAGTTGATAAACCAATTATGTGGAAGCGTACCATTATCAGGCAGAAGGAGTTGTAGATAATCGTGAGTGCTATTCCTGCTGAACTTATGCCAACAAGCAGATGAGCGCCGCCCATCGCCCAATATTTCAGATACCGGCGGAAGGATAATTTTGAACTGCAGCGCAAGCAGGTAAAGCGGTATTTCTTCGCCTCAGTATAAACAAATAGTTTGAAGACCAGTCTTTTTTATTTTTGTTTGTTTTGCGCAGTACTCAAAAGCAGCTATAGCGTCCTCCCATAAAGCTTTAACTTTTAGAAGAATGTGCAGGATGTGATACTTATTAATGCTGCTCGAGAATCACGTACAGTAGGAAGTCGTATCAATTTCATACCGTCAATGTCACCGCAGGAGTATTCCTTGTTTATTGCACTGATAGCAAAATTAGGATTCACAGGAGTCGGATACTCCAGTTACCCAATGATAAAAAATATTGCACTGATTATTTCTTCCTGCCTGGAAAGTTGTGATAAAGATGGTCGCGCAATTTCAAAGCTACTCATACTGATAGTCAAAATAATTTGCACGCTCCATCGAAGCCATCGAACCATTCACAACATCTCCCGATGTAACAAATAAGTACAAAATAAAGTGTTAGATGTGGTAGCCGGAAACAAAGGAGTAACGGCATTCAAATTAATTCCGCATTATTTCCGAATATCGTCCAAAAGTTTGGGTTAAGAATTCGTGACGCAATTAAAAAATCATCAAGGATTCAGCCCGGCATCTTACCGCTTTCTGAGAGGTCGTGGGTATTTTCGAACAACCGAAATTTGCAATTTTGCGAGCTCGACTTCCTTTCACTTTCTATTTTGCACGATTCGATGCCATGCGCCACAAGCCATCAGTCTCTCTGGAAAGATACACAAATCACCGATTACGCTATCAAACCATCCGAAACACATCGGACATTTGTATGTTGCTGCGCCTGTTCGAATAGAAACTTCCGATAAGCGTGTTTCGCTCGAAGAACGTAGAAACCTGGATATTCTCATTGGGCATTTTCTTCAATGGATTTCCAACGAAGCGCGGGCTACCAGGATATCCTTTTTCCTGCTTTTTTTTGCGCATGTGACACATTCCAATCGCCAAGTGCTACTGGAACAAAACCGTAGCCTGCGCAACACTCCCTGTGTGCAGCGTAGCTTTTGTGTGCACAAATGCGTAACCGTAATCAAAGCGCGCTTCTCTGAACCGAAAATGGGTGCACTGCAATATTAGGGAAACAGGTGAGAGAACGGATTGGGAGGAGTGGCGTGCAGAGTAATGCACCGATGTCGCCGAAACAGACGTCGATGTACCCAAGGGCGAAAAATGCACGAAAAGCTCGCATGCCTGCCCACTCCGCCTCCCCCCCTCCTCTATCCCCCGCCAAAAAAAAAGTAAAGCAGGAAGGGAGGCTGACAGAATAGCGCCTAAGCCGTCCCACCCATCCCCAAGGGGATTGAGGTGGGTCTCCCGCAAGCCCGATAATCAAACAATGGCACTGGCGAATCTGACAAACATTGTCACTGAAGGTGATCACAGCGCCGGCATACCTTGCTACCTGCATACTGATGAGGACATCGCGACTCGCTAGTGCCGCCGAATAAGGCCCGTCATAACGCTGCATTCGGCCGCAGGACCCCGTCAGATACCCACGTCCCACACTCCATCCCTTCTCCCCCGTAAAGCCTCTCTTGCGCTCCATTCAATACGCAGCAAACAACGGAAGTTGCGCTGCATTCGATTTTGGGTCTTCGTTAACTTAATATCTCACTTTAAAGCGGTTGAATGAGATGATGATGACGGAAGACGAGAATGAGGTGTCGCCAGAGTGTATTCCCCCAGCATTCTATAGACTGCGCCAATGCATTTCGCACACAAGCATCATTGCTGCATTTACATTCAGGAAACGTTGTTACGTCAGAGCCTCGTCGGACGGAAGGAGGAAGGAAGGTGGATTTTCATGCAGACGTTATGCAAAGAGCTAAAGTCTGACGTGAAATACGACTGCTTATGCGCGTGTGCTTTATTCGCGAAAACATGCGGTAGCTTTTGCTTGTTTTCCTTAGCTTCGGAGGGCTTTCCTGGTGATGTTCTCTGCAGGATAATATAGCGTCGCAGCTTGAAACACAGAACGATTACAATTGCAAATTTTAAAGGTTAAATTCAGGATAAATCGGTCGTGTTCTACATCCGCCATGCATGCACGTTGAAGTTTATTTCGCCTGAATAATAACTTTGATCTATGTGTCTTCAAAGAACAATAAAAATAACAAAAACAAGGCAAAGCGAATAAGGCACTGCCGGTATCGATAAGGAAAAGGAAAGCCATTGCGTGTTGTTGCAGTTCCGGAATGTTGTCTAGGGATTATGGTAGGCATGCCGACTCTTTAGCACGTATTTTAATTCAAAAATTTCAAATCAGCCGCAATCTTTCGGCTCTCAAGCTCAGCAAAAAATGGACTTAAATTTACTGTCACACCGACCTCGCACATTGACCTGCTTTTCAAAGGAAAATAAAACTAACTTAACTGAGTACAGAAATTTTAGTAGCTGCTTTTGGGACGTGAAGAGGACATCTGCATTTTTGTTGCATTTCTTTTGTTTTGATTTTATCCACTGCGTGTCATTTTCTTTGCATCGGAAACGCCAGAGTAAAACAGTTCGCCGCATTCGATGTCCATATATTTTAATTCTATCTCAGTTCTTTCATGCTACCTTTTTCCGCACTCTTCTCTTCTCGCATTTCGCTCCCAACGCAGAGTAGCATGTAATCTCTCTTTCATCGTCGGCGTAATTCTCGGTGTTAATTAAAAGAGCTTTTGTCTCCCTCCCTTCCGAATAAGTTGTGACGACAGCGGCTTTCAAACGCGGATAAATATCAAGTGCTCATTTAAGGGTTGCAAAGGAAAGGCACTAGCGGTGATGGTCCCGCAAAACTGCGGAGGGTTGTTTAGCTATCACTGCTCTTTCGAGAATGACTTGACAAATTGTTTGAATGCCACCACAGGCAATATGAGCGTTCTTCTAAGTATAGGGATGCGTCTTCGCAAAAAGCTTTTCTATGGCACCACAGACAAGTAAGCCTGCATGAGAAAAGACACGAACTTTCATGTCGCAACCGGGACTTCGCAAAATAATGTGCCGAGTTTCAGTTTTTTCTGCTGGGGTTTCAACAAGACAGTCAGAAAGGGCCTGCAACTGAGCTTGCCTTTCTAACACTTTGTCGCGTAAATCTACGAGACACCCCTGCGTGTGTCACAAAGACTACTTAAAACGATATGGTCAAGTCAAAATCACAGGAAGGGGGGCTCGGTAGCAATAGAACTGATTCGTCAGCCTGGCCGGTACAGTGGACGCGGGCAGAGATCGAAGCTCATGGATTGTAAAATGTCATAGGGTTTGAGAGTATACTAGTTGTACGATTCCTATTTACTGAGCGGATGATAATTGCTGCAATGAACGTCCGCTCACGCCAACTCCATAGGGCTCTCCACAAGGAAGCTCCCAACACTTTACAAACCTCTCTGTGACGCGAGCATGATGCGGTGGCGCTGCTGTCACCGACTGGGCCAACAAGCGGAGAAAAGTAGGCTTGGGGCCCCTAGGATTACATGGAAACTTAAGACTTGGAAGCAGTTTTCTCATTTCACATTGCGCCTGTGCTTTACATCACTTGATGAAGAGTAACCATGAGCATCCAAGATTAGACTGAAAGAATCAGCGCGTACGAGGGCGTCTGCAAATTCCTCTGCCAAGCACGCAATAGGTTTTTCCTTGCGTATTGCAAGAGCTTCAAAAGGCTTCGAAGGGCAAGATTCTCCAGCAAGGCTGCCAATAACTCGCCATATTCTCGTTATCGGTGAGAATACAGTCAAACTAGCACAGAATGAGGCCCATTGCGACCTGTACAGCTTGTTCCTATGTCGTCTAATAGCAGAATTCAGCCAATTGAAGGTCGTCTTCAGTTGCCTGTCGTCCTTCTTCCGCACGAGTTGGCGCTCCGCCCTTCTTCTCGCTGCGCAAAGGTTCAGACCTGCTTCCTCCAGGTCTATCATGGACGTCCCGTTCACGCTTCGTGAGCTTCAGACTGCGCTCAGTGGCCTGCGACGCCGGTGTTCACCAGGTCCCGACGGCATCACCAATCAAATGCTGAATAATCTGCCCTTGCAACTCAGAAAGGAGCTCCTCAACTTCATTAATCGAGTTTGGGAGACTGGCGATGTTCCTCCGTCATGGAAGGTGGCACATGTAGTTCCGGTACTGAAGCCTGGCAAAGACATGACCGACCTTGCCTCGTATCGCCCAGTGTCATTGACCTCCTGTGTAGCTAAGTTGATGGAGAAGCTGGTAAATGAACGCTTATCATGGTGGCTTGAGGACAGCAAGGCACTGCCATCCTGTATGACAGGATTCCGCCGAGGTCTTAGTGCCCAAGATAGCGTCTTTGACTTGATCAGTCACACTGAACACCAGAGAGCTTTCGGCCTTTCCACCTTAGCCATTTTTCTTGATGTTGCGAACGCTTACGACAGCGTGCTTCAGAGCTCAATTCTAAACAGTTTGCAAGGCATGGGCATACAGGGCCATATGTTAAGATTCATTTCCAAGTTTATAAGTGATCGCGCGGTTCGTGTACGGTTAGGGAGTACGTTAAGCACCGAAAGGGTTCTGTCACGAGGTGTGCCTCAAGGAAGTGTTCTTTCCCCCACGCTCTTTAACGCCGTAATGGCTGGCCTACCTGATTCGTTGAAAAAAAAGTTGCAGGCAATTGCGTATGTCACTTTATGCTGACGACATCTGTATTTGGATTACTGGCTACCAACACAAGCGATCAGCCCTGATAGCTTGACAGGCCATACTTCCGGCACAAGCTTACCTTCAAGGTGTGGGGTTGTCTCTGTCAGTGGACAAATCCGGCTTTATTCGGTCTCCAGGTGTAGGAAGACGTCAAGCGCGGTTGAAGATAGACCTCGGTCACTCTTGCATCTGTCAATTCAACCACGCGCGTTTCCTGGGCGTCATTATTGACTCCCGTCTACTGTGGCGAAAAGCTGTAGACGCGATTGTTTCATCTATATCTTCTCGTCTCAATGTGATCCGTAGAATTGCACGTGAGCAATGGGGAAACCATCCTTCTTCAATGGTCAAACTTCATGAAGCGCTGGTGGTCAGCCGGATAATGTATCAATTACCTTTAATTTCCCCCTCGGCATCACAACTTGAGCGTCTCGAAGTTGTCAACAGAAAGGGCCTAAGAAGAGCCATTGGAGTTCCCCAGGCGGCTGCGAATAAGGCAGTACTTCATGAGTCCCTATCGAAACCTCTTAGCCTTATCGCTTCTCAGAGACCCTTAATGCATCTTGACCGCTTAGGAGAGACGGTAGCTGGGCGATCCCTTCTCCAGCGGCTCTGCAAGAGATATGAGTCGAAGGCTTACTTGGCACTCAATACTTTTAGTTCTTTAGGCATTAATGTCCGAAGGCAAAGGAAACGGTTGAAACCCCCCTGGTCTTTTCCGACCCTCGACTGTAAGGTCACAATTCCCCATGTGAGCGCAATGCGCTGCTCTCCTTTGGCAGCAACGCGTTCGCTTGTACTGGAATACTTGGAAACAGAGTATGCCTGCCATCTTCAAATTTTCACGGATGGTTCTGTGGACAAGGTCAAACAAGCTAGCGCAACGGCTTTTTACATTCCTTCTTTGGACTGTAAATGGTCCGTACGCTGTACTGCTGTTGTATCCTCCACAAAGGCTGAAAGTGTTGCTATTGAGGCGGCTTTACGGAAGTTAGGGTTTTGTCCGGCTCAACCTGTTGTCATCCTAACTGATTCAAAATCTGCCCTTCAGAGGTTAGAGCGCGGATTCCCTACTGACGCCTTGTCTCTAAGCTCTCTGCGCTTGGTGCAGAATCTGCACAGCAGAGGTTTTACTCTACATTTCCAGTGGGTGCCCTCTCACATAGGAGTCAACGGTAATGAGGTGGCAGACAGTCTCGCCCATAAAGTTCTCTCAAGGATTCCATCAAAAAAAGTACCTCAAGATGGGAAAAGTCTCTGCAGGAAAACGGTGCTCGATCACTTCAGTACCCTGTGGAGTGCGTCCCACAAGCCATGTGAGACCAAGGGACTGAGAAGATCTCAGGCGACCCTTCTACACCGAATTCGCACGGCCTCTGCTCGCACTCCTGCCTGGATGCATAAGAACGGCATAGCATCGTCTCCGCTCTGCTCTTTATGTGGTGTGTGTGGGGATATCGAACATTATATTATGTACTGCCCAAAGTACAACGCGGAAAGGCATGTGATGTTCGCTTCCTTCAAGAAGACAGGAACCCGTCACAGCACAGTGCAGGACATTGTCTACCCGTGTGGAAACCAGGCATGCAGAAGGGAGGCTGCACGCCTTCTTTTAACATTTCTGCAGAACACGGATCTTGTTTTTAAATGGTGACAGCAGGAACGGACTATGACCTACTGTGATTGAATGTGTGCGTAGATGGTGTCTTCCGGAGTGGACTACTTTATACTGTGAGTGAATGGTGTGTATGGAGTGTGGAACTACAATGACCTATGTTCTAGTGTGACTGAATATGTGCATAGATGGTGACTTCTGGAGTGGACTGTGATTGAACTGTGTGGATTAATTGTGTGCATAGCTGGTGACTGCGGGAGAGAAGGTGTGCTATTATAAGAGACTGTGCGCTTAGCGTGGTAGATGCGGCATTGTTAATATCGACGGGACGCTGCGGTGGAGCAATTGCCGGCCGACAAAACAAGGCTAACCCCACCTGTAGCATTCAACACCTCAACCTCAACCTCAACCTAGACTGTGAAAGCATGAAACGCCTTTTCAAATGTAGAGTATTTGTAAAACACCGCGAAATATACGCTTGGGAGTCGCTGGCCGCTTAGGGTACGAGGCGGGTCAGCGCCACATAGAAAGACATGCAAGCATAGTTCACCGATATATTTTTCACCCTTGGCAGGGCACCCATGGGAAGAGCTGTTCTTTAACAGTTGACAGGTGCATCAGTGGAAGAAGTACGCTACGCCAGTTCAAACTTGTATTTTTCAAACGCCACGATAAATGTGAGTTGTTAATTCGGACATACCCCCAAAATGCACTGTAACCGCAGTTTTTTTTTTCTGAATCACTCATGCGTCTCCCGTAGTCCGACAAGTTTCCCCACGCCCCATTCCTTATTAAATACTGCCGTTTGAACCATATACAGTAAAAGCTCGTTAATTCGACACTGACGGGACCGCGAAAAATTGTCGAAATAACCAAATGTCGAAATATCGAATGAACCACAAAAAGCATGAAATTTGCCCCAGCATGACATACCTTTATTTGGCAAAGAAGTTTGTTATCGTCGTCTGCTTTTTCGGGCGAATTTGAGCGGCTACAATAGCTCTAACAGCTGCCAGATGCTCCGCGGCACGCGAACCATCCGGAATTTGTTCACAGAAGTCTTCCAGCACGGAGAAGGCTTCTGCGGCTTCTTTCACCGTGCGCTTCGGCGTTTGGGGCAGGTGCTCACATGTCATCTTCCGACGAATCGTCGTTGTCGGCGCCTGTCACTTCTTGGATGATTTCGTCCTCGGTCAGCTGACCGGCAATGGCGACACCATCATCGATGGACACGTAATCCGCGAGCTGCACGGCAGGAGGCAAAATGCTATCGAAACAGCTGTCGTCTTCTGTGGTTGCGTCAGCTGCTTCTGTCGGCAGTTCCCCCACACCGCAGTTCGGTTGCACAAAACCGCCGTGCCGAAAGCAGTTCGCAATAACTGCTGTAGGCGTGTTGGCCCACTCGTGCGCCAGAATGTTCAAAGCGCTGTGGAGCGTAAGGTCGTACTTCTTTCCAGCTTCCATACAGAGAAGCATGCTCTGCAATACATGCTTTCTGTACTTGCATTTTATATGCTGGATTATGCCTTGGTCCATGGGCTGAAGGGCTGCGGTTGTATTCGGCGGGAGGAACACAACTTAATCCATTCCAGGCCCGACACCTTGCAGTGAGCACTGCAATTGTCCACAACCATGAGGACCTTCCGTTTCTCAGCTCGAAAACGCCGATCCATTTGATGAAGCCAGGACTGAAATATGCTGGACGTCATCCAAGCCTTCCTGTTGGCTTGGTATTCAACCGGAAGGCGCCGCGCGTTCTTGAAGCACCTCGGCTTCTGAGCCTTTCCGATCACTAGGAGAGGCAGACGCTCTGTTCCCGTCATGTTGGCGGCAAGTAGCACAGTGACCCTTTCTTTGCTTCTTTTCCCTGCTGTGCAGGGGTCATCTTTAAAGGTGATCGTCTTATCCGGGAGTGCTTTAAAGAAAAGCGCTGTTTCGTCGGCGGTAAATATATTCGGAGCGTCGTACGCAGCTAGGTGTTCACGAAGCCCAGTGATCCGCCACTCCTCGATCCTGTCTTCGTCCACGGATGCTCTTTCGCCACACACACTCTTAAAAGTCAGATTGTGACGGCTACTGAAGCGAGCAAGCCAACCTTCAGAAGCTTCGAACTCTTCAAGGTTCATTTTTGTGGCGAACCTTTCAGCCTGGGCACAAATTAATGGCCCACTCACAGGGAGGTAGGCCTCACGTGCGTTTCTAATACATCGCATTACGGCTTCTTCGAGTTCCGGGTGGGCCGCAGTCCGCAGTCGTTTCCTTTTGTCACCGTAGGCTTCACTGTCAAACGCCTCCATAATGCTGTTTTCATTCTTCACGTAAGTGGCCAAGGTGGTTCTTTTAACATCGTACTTGACCATCACGTCAGAGCGTGAAACACCATCCTTCAGCACTTTCAATATTTCCACTTTCGTGGCTAGGTCCTTCGCCTGGGTGTACTTCGGCCGCTTTGCCGGTGTCGCCATCGCAGCAGGCCGCGTGGCGAGGCGAGCAGGCACGGCGCGCTACGCACTCGAAAACAGCACAGTAAACACGCTGGCAAAGCACGCAATATCCAGAAAAGGCATGCTAGGGTTCAATAACCGCGATCGTAGCAGCAAGAAACACGGGGCAACGACGACACACGCCAAAACGAGACTTGCTGAAGATAGGGTTAACACGACGACTGAGCACGACTGCAAGAGGCAACGAAGCACAAAGACACCGGGCGCTTCGGCCACTGCTAACCTTGCTTCCCTCGCCCTCTCTCGCACTGCTGATGACGATGACCGTACGGATGGCCTACGCTACATTCTTTTTTTCCAACTTTACAGTAGCGCCGCTCTTGGCGGGCCGTGGAAGTAGGTCGAATTAACCGATGGGCGGTAAAATTTGTCCGAATTAACGAGAGTTTTGCCCCATAGACTCCTATATATAATTGTAGGGACCATGCGTGCAGGTCGAATTATCCGATTGTCCGAATTAACGGGGGTCGAATTTACGAGCTTTCACTGTAAAGGTTTACTTTCAAGGCAGTCTTCAAGCAGTGCGGTGAGCAATATCCTAACTGTGCACAGTAGAAGGCAACCAATGCCGCGATTGCACATACAGATAACACTCACAGAAACCGGACCTGGAGGGAGCCGTGAGTAAAGGCCGCACAGTCATCTACTATAGTGCGCGGTTCTCTTACGTTCGGCTGCCATGGCTTTTCAGAAGTGCTTTTGTGCAACGCTCTCTAGGCTGTCTAGTGGGAACATATGCATCCTAGAAACAAACTGAGAGCACGCGGCATCATGTCGTACTGCGCAAGAACCTTGCGCGATACGGACAAACACTGAACTGATGTAGTGCGCCTTTTAGGAGTAAGTTCGTCTTCTAAAATGACGTTTCACACAAGTAATTTCGCAATGACGGTGCGTACGGCGGCACACTCTTTTTAAAACCACTCGAAAATCTTTCTACCAATGGGCGCATCCATGGGTGCTCTGTGTAGCGAGAAATACATTTTAGTAAGTTCTGATAATACGTGTTTCTATCGGTCGCGCACAGGCGCTGTGCTCGCATCGGCGGGAGGCTCGAAAGGCGCACGTTTGGCGATGCTTTGCCGTGCAGCTCGAGAGAAAAATTAAAAACTTTTGGGGGGAAAGGAAATGACGCAGTATCTGTCTTAAATCTCTGCGGACACCTGAACCGCGACGTGAGGGAAGGGGTAGAGAATGGACTCAGAGAAGAAAGGAAGAGGTGGCTTAATAGAGGTCTCCGGAATAATTTCGAGCACATAAGGATTTTTAACGTGCCCTGACATCGTACAGCACACAGGCGCCTGAGCATTTCGTCTCCATCGAAACGCAGCCGCCCCTGTGGGGTTCTATACTGTGTACTTCGGATCAGCAACCGAGCGCGCTAACCACTGAGCCACCGTGGCAGGTAAGCCTGAGAGTCGCAAATGCAGTTCTGGTGGCACTTGACCACCTGAGCGACTGAGCTGCGCTGGTGGCCTTCATTACGTAATGTACGCTAACCCTAGAACCGAGGCCCCGTGGCGCTATCTATCGGCACGGCCACTATCCAGCTCAATTTGTTGTTCCTCGCCGTCTTGGACGCCGGATGCGGCGACGGCAGCGTCCAGCCGCGGCGATTGTCCTAGCTTTCTGTGCAGCACGAGCTGGCACGTGCGAGCGTTGGTAGCGAAGCTCCCCATACATACAAAGCCGCAAGGAAAGCCGGGCGTGCTGTCACTCGTGAAAAAAACTGAACGAAAGAAAAGTGGCTGATGAGAGACGCTCCCGAAGACTCGTGTGCGGGTACCAGTATCTATGAGCCGACCTAGATTGCACTATGCCTTTCCAGCAGTGCATGCCATGCGCACATCTACTCTGCACGACGAGATTGTCAGCGGATGTTTTTTTAGTTAGAATCGTTAATGAAGGCAGCAAGATCGCAATAAAATCCATAGGCGTAAGCGGAGATAAATAAGGTAGTCCTAAAGTGCATCAAATCAACGTTTGAAATATGCCCGGGCGCTTCCTTTTTTCTCCAAGAGACATCATATCTCAAGAGAGTTAACGGCTGAGCTAGTTGGTTTTCAAACATATCACAGAGATTTTCAACGCAACGATGAGGTGTGTCTTCGTTGTGCTGAAAATCCCGGCAATATGACATGAAATAGCCATTTGCTATACAACAAACGCATACAAAGCTTTACAGATGTGGAATCAGTGAAAGTAAACTTGTTCCCTTAAACTATTTGCCCTGTCTCTATGTCTTTCTGAATTGAACTTTATGAGAACTAAATCCCTCGTCGCTCGTCTGCAGCGTCGATTGCACAGAAAAAAAAAATCCGCTGTGTGGCGCGACATTTCTTTCTTTTTTTTTGATATCTTTTTTTTCGTGGGGGGGGGGGGGGGGGGCGGAGGAAGCGGGAGGGTAAAAGACCGATATATTCCCGCTTCATTCTGGCGTTTGCAGATCTCCAGCGAGAAATTCCTATATTTGCTCCTGTCTTGCGTTGGGTCTCGCGTTGCTCCCGCCTCCGGAACCATCGCTCGAGGGCCAAGTCTCCTTTGTGGCCTTGTTCCGCTAGGAAGAAAGAAAGATCGTCAGTAAAGACGTTAGAGAAAAGAGGCTATGAATTCCCTTAGTTTGAGCGTAAGAGTCAACCATCCGTAATTTATACGGGGATATAACTGCAACGCGCTCTGCTCTCATGCGGAACGACCTCGGCTGTGGCCACTACGGAAATCTATTTTGGCTCCACATTCAGCCTCGCGAACAGCCGGAAGGAAGAGAGATCAAACAGCGCGAAATTCCGTGATGCATATTCTCTTAACGTCATCGGCAGCCCCTCGCCGAGTCCTTGCTTCCACGTCTACAAAGAACGAAATTGATGAGATCGGGCTGGAACGTTGCATACGATGCATTCGTCTCAAGGGAGCCTGCACTGCCACCCACAAGGGGGCAGCGGCATCGTACAGGCCGGCCTTTCGATGGAAAGCAATCGCAGAGGCCGACGGCCGTGCAACCGCGATTATTGGCGATGCTGGCGAAGATGGGGGAAAAGACAGGAAGCCTTGTTGTCTTCTCACACGCTCTTTCTTGCACTTGCCATTGCGCTCGCACCGGGCATGTAATGCAGGTCGCCCTGTCGAGATGGGGCATTCGTGCGGACGTGAGTTTGCGGGTAAAATAGCCGTTCCTCAATACAAGGGAGCGCGCTTCCGACGTTCTTGCAACTGCTGATTGCCAACGACAGGAGACGCTACGCTGTTTGCCTTTACTTGGGCGCATAAGAGGCTGGCTCTTGACGGAGGTGTCTTGCAGTGACCACCGAGTACGTTATAAGGAAAGCGGGGACGGATTCGGGAGAGAGGCTCATCTGAGGAAAGCTATAGGCTTGTGCATCCGGATAAAATGGTCTCATGGATGCATGCATAGCAAAGAGGAGCGTCATCTTTGAAACGTGGAGGCAGCAGCTGCCATAATGCTCTGATTTTATTCCTTTACATTCCTTTATTGGTGTTACTGGAATAATAAATCGGTCTATATATTCGTCATTCTCTATGCAATTTTTTAAATGTACAATCAGGGCCGATCGAAGGGACGTGAGGCACAGTTACGAACAAATCGATTATTTTTACTCTTCTCAGCGGTCGTGCCTTTTTTTTTCTATGCAACAATTTCTATCCATCTTCGTCTGATGTCACAGAACTTTCTCGTTATATTTTATTCAAATGTCTAGAATTTCTTCACTTACTGACTGACATGTGATTTGAACCGTTGGCAGAGCATGTGCTTTCTCTGCGCTAAGTGAGTCTTAACAAACGTCAGTGATAGCAGCGCGTATAAAGCAGCCGTGTAGAGAAAGTCAAAGGGAAATCACATCGGGAGGGGGGTGGTTCCTTCCACATATGCGCAATGGAAACCCTTCTGGGCAGACGACCCCTAATAGTCGGGCCGGGAAAAGTCCCCAGGACGAAAAAACAAAAACGCAGAATGGTTCAGCACAGGGCCAGAATAACAGAAGCAATAATATTTGAAATCTCAAACAATCTTGAAAGGTCAGCGAGGGACACAACCCGCTAGGATTGGAAATAATGAGATCAAGAACGACAAGATAGCGCCGAGCAATGCGCAGAAAGTATCTCTTTTGACCAGCCTAAAGTCAGCTGACAATGTTTTATTATTAAAAGCCTTGACTGAAATCTCCGACTTAAGAAATGGATTTCTCCGAACGCATCAAATATGCATCTCTGCCTCTCATGAAGGTAAAAAAAACGGTGTTAAATCTTGGGCGATTATTCATATATTACAAGACAGGCAAAGCGAAAAAATTCACTGGCGATGAAAGGGATTCGTGCGCTGAGCAATCGCGCTAGAAAAAGAGCTCAGATTTCGTGAGAGCGCTTCCTCGTGGCGCCCTCTTTCCGAATTGAACCAACAAGCGCGTGCGCCACGGACTAGTGGCGTCCTCTTGGCGCAGATGCACTTATTATTGGCCCAGTGCGAGAGGCTGGTAGTTTAGCACGTTAAAGTGCAAGCAGGCTTAACATGTTCTTTTTTAATTATTTGAAATGATTTGCTACCTGTCTCTGTTCCTTCAAATGAGATGTCATTTGATCTAGCGTTTGATCAAGAACCATTGAGCGCAGGGTTCAAACCTGCCACCCATTCGAACTTTTTCTGGCACATTCAAGTGCCTCCGTGTTCTTAGATTTAGACTGTGACCCGCATGGATGAAAGTTGAAGAAGACGACGATTTCGAAGCACAACACCAGAAGCTGGCAGTTTAACAAGCTCCGAGAAAAGCTGCCACAATGACATTTGGTTATTTAAGATTGACGTGCCTCATATTTTATATAGCATGGTAATTACGTCATAAAGATAGTAAGGCGCCTCCTCCATTTTCACTCTGCGCTCTTGGTTCTTAAACCCAAAACATATTATTCAGAGAAACATTTAGCTCTAGCAGCCTGCCGCGCAATCAATCTCACCAATACTGATTATAAAATAATTATGAAAGTGCTAGCAAGAAATTTGTAGACACTAATAAAGAGCCTTGAAGCGGGCCATCAGAGCTGTGGAATAAATGTCACACAATATTCAGGAAAGTTCGAATTGCAAGAAGTGTATGAGTATGCACCGACGCCTTTATGGGCAGTATAGCACTGTTGCTGTTCGACCTAGAGATGACATTTAATCGTGTCTTACATGATAATTTTATTACCTTTATACAATTTACTAACATTGCTTATGTAAATCGGAAGATGGCCTACACTGATTGTATTGCAGGTATAAATGGTATAAACGGTTTAATCGGATTGACCGCGGCGTAATGAAATTGGTGGAAGCCTTTCACTAGAGCTTCCTTCCAGGTGCATCTGTCGCTTCGTTCTTTGGTTGCATCCGACTATAGTGCATACTTTGTTTGGCCAGAGATTATGTTGTAGCATGAAAGAATTTTTCGTTAGCAAACGCAGTGAAAAATGTGCGGTCGTGTCCACGAATGGTGGGCCTTCCTATCGAAGAAATCACCCTGTGGAGTGTTGCCAAGAGGGAGCTCCGGATTGGAAGCTGGGCGAACTCTTCCTTCAAAGGTGTCGCTTTCTACTCTTCCGTTTCTCAGATGGCCCTGTATTCTGCCGCTGCTATCTTCGTCCTTTTGGAGCTAGCATGTTGAGCAGACTGCTCTTGCAAAGTAAATCATCTTGGTTATTACAATTTCTTCTTCCTCATCTTGTTGTTCAAGCCTTTCTACAAGATGTTTTACAATTGCCTCACCCTTACACAGTGATGTTAACGAAATCTCTGCCTCCGCCGTTTGCCGCACAGAGCGCGTAGTGGGAACAGAAAGAAAAAACTTTTAACCTCGAGTGGAATTCCAACGCTCCGCAGCGTGAACACATCAGCTTCGTTTCCCTCTGCATTATACCCGTTGGAAATCGACGCAGCGTTTCTCCTCGCGCGTTCGACTGGCAGCCTCTCTACTTTGCTTTGAATAAAGTCTTCATAAACTTCCCTACACAATCCTCCGTTCAAATGCAATAGCAAGCAGGCACTTGAACGTGCGGGTGGGATTCAGAACGCGTGGCTGGTTCCGTTATTCTTTTGCAAGCTATGCCAGAAGCAAATTACTAGGAGTTGGCCTTTGCATCCTGCATCGTCGGCCGATATAGCAGCTAATGGTAAATAATGCTACGCTTTTCTCCATAGCCCAGGTAATTTAAACAAAATTGTTTTTGAACGTCCGTCAACACATTACTTGTTCATTCATTCAGTTTATATTGAATCCTGCCTCATCGCAGTCCATTAATTCAACAAAATCTTGCGTAACCTAGACATCCTTGTTGTAAACACAGCCAAACTACTTTATGCTTGCAAAGAGCGCACCGTCTTTTATGATTAGATAAACCACTCTGAATATTCCAAAAACATTTGGCTAAATTTGCTTGGCTAATTTTGGGTAAAAGAGCTCGGAGGCAATGCAACCTCTACGGCGCACGTAACTCACTGAAGTAGCCAAAACTTGTAGGGCCACAGCACCGAAGGTAAACACATTTTATAAATTCTAAAAACTGATATGAATATTATTTACGGTCGCCTACACGCATCTCAGTATTTAGGAACCTTAACGGTAATGGCTTAAAACTTAACAATTCAATATTACTTAATCAGCCTGCTAGTTAGCACATCTTAGCCATGTTCCGATGTACTACACCTCTGACAATGCATGCCGTAAAGGAGCTCCTCTAACTCAAAAACCCTTATTTTAAAGATTGCTGAAAGTCTTAGGTGAAACAACCTGCATATATGACAAACATTTAATTCCTTCCTTGTCGTCATCTGACGAAAAGAGCAGAATGCCTTCTTCTTAAACCCCCCAGTCGAAGCTTTCCAACCAAGCACAGTGCTTTGGGGGAGTGTCAATACTAGCGTGTTATATTTATAACCTTGTCCCCCACGTTCGCCTCCGCACAAAGGGGGAAGGGAAGGGCTACGCGCCACAACAAAATTCGATAAAGAATCCAGAGCCTATGACATCCGCACGCATCATTGCGAAAATGTTTCTTCCACCGGACAAGAAGCAGCTGGCCATCCCGACGTCACTGCCAGCTCACCGTCCAGCATCGAGGTACCGTGGCAACGCAGCACCAAAACAATCACGCCAGGCCACCAGTGTTGCAGTAGCAGCACATTTTCATACGGTGGGGACATGAGCCCAGGCGAATATAGGAACCAAGCCATGAATCCGTAAGTGAAGCCTTGCGAGAAGGAGCCAGCCGAAGCCGAAAACTGCAATTAAATAGCCTTCTAGTACGAGCAGTACGTCAGATAGCTGTGGACAGCCCGCCAGTATTCCTTCGTCGCGGTACGACATCCAGAAGTGTTGTGGTTCCGCCCAGCGAGAACGCCGGGACTGATATGCAGGCCGCGTGAGTACGCCGACTTCTCTATTCCCATATCACTGACAGACGTTGTTAGAACCCTCTGCTTTTCTCATATTACGGAAAATAATTGAGAAAAGACTGAGACATTCGCTTCATGTTAAAGGCATAAAAACGTGCCTTCAGGCTAAGATCGCACCGAAAGATCTACAAGTTAAACCGACACCATAAATGAATAACTTATCAAGAGGTAGCAAAACGAAATGGAAAGACATTAAAATCAGCTTCTCTAAAATTACCAAAAATCACATTTGAGCACTCTGAGAAGGCATCTGTGTTACTGAGAGCACAGGAGCGTCGTGCTCGGGATTATCTTTCTCTTTGTGCTCTAGAGGGTGACGAACAAGAACTTTTCGAATAAAAAATAGGCGATTCAAAATAAGAAAATGTGGACGGGACAAAGTTGCCCATGATGAACAGGTGAAGGAAGGACTAAATGCGGCTGGACCAAATTCTCTCCCCCCCCCCCCCCCCATATCATTCAACCAAAGGTCGATAAAGGGCAAGCAAGAGCAAGGGCAAGCAATGTAGACGTCATAATTTATCTACAACACCACTCACAAAAGATGATTGAGCCGTTGTGTCTAGAAGGCTTATATTTTGCCCCCGCGTAGGCAAATATAACGAATTCCAGCTCCTAAAAAATTCTAGACGTTTTCACAACAAACTTTTGTTTCATATAATACTTCTTCGATAATCCTTAAAATCCACACCAAAACAGGAACTTCCACCCGCCGCGGTGACTCAGTGGTTAGGGCGCTGGGCTACTGATTCGGAGTTCCCTTGTTGGAACTCGACCGCGGCGGCTGCGTTTTTATGGAGGCAAAACGCTACGGCGCCCGTGTGCTGTGCGATGTCAGTGCACGTTAAAGATCACCAGGTGGTCGAAATTATTTTGCAGCCCTCCACTACGGCACCTCTTTCTTCCTTTCTTCTTTCACTCCCTCCTTTATCCCTTGCCTTACGGCGCGGTTAAAGTGTCCGCCGATATGTGAGACATATACCGCGTCATTTCCTTTTCCCAAAAAAACCATTTTTTATTTTCCAACACGAACTTCCACCTGGCAAACCAAAATTTGACACAAAACACCGGACAGGATAACTAGAGAGATATTTATATTAGGGCAGTACAAAATGACATTATTTAAACTTTTAGAAATTATTGTATAGGACCCGACAATCTCAATAAACTAGAACGCACTACTCTAGAGGCGCAGAGAAACTGAGCCGACATCGCCGTAACGCCAGCTGATTTCGGTAGAGGAATCGATATCTTGAAAAGGGATGAGTATATAGCGGAAGGTATGCGACAGATTTCTGACAACTTTTATAAACAACTTCTTGGCCACCCCGCAGACGGGCGCTGAAAAGCTTTATCCGATATCCTTCTGTACCTGACAAAGCGCCACGAAAATTCACCAAATCTATGCAAAGCCCTCAAAGCTGCATATCGTTCTCCTAGACGCTTTCACATGCTTCCTAAAGCACACAAAGCCGGTAAACGTGAGCGGCCAATAATTTCAGGCTTTGGCACCATCACAGAACCGATTTCAAGGTACATCGATACCCTAATTGTTCGCATTCCGGCCACACATTCATCTACATCCAAGATACATAGGCACCCCACAGGTACCGTTTCTTTTGTCACAATCGTTTCACTGGCCCTGTGTTGTTTGGACCATGCTGGTCTGCATTATTTCGTGACTTGAAAAGGAATTATTTTGCAATTTTATCTGTAGAGTCAGTTCTTGGGCTAGTTGGTATTCTTGATTCACGTTCATAGTATTCCAGCTCAACGGCACATAGCCAAAAAAAGAAGACGGAAAAGAAGAAGGACGAACACAGCACTGACTGACAACTGTTTAATCAGAGACGCACACACAGCTTAAATACTGTTAGACCAGCGTAAGCGCACACCGTAAAAGAATCAAAAAGAGAAAAAATAGGAAAAAAGAATCTCATATTTCTCGCAAAAACTTTGAAAGGAACGCCTTTTCTGCATCATACAAAAAAACTGAGGTATCGCTAACACATCCTGACCCAGCTTTTTAATATAGTAGGCCTCTATCGTTTCACGGGTTGTTTTTAATTTGCTTCTGCTCAGAATCCTTACTGACCAAAAACATCGGTGTGCAATCCTTGCAAGTTGCGCAGTGCTCGACAAGGTTAGCACCTTCGCTATTCCTTAGGTCTCTTGCGTGTTCACTAAGGCGGTCGTTGACGCAGCGCCCCGTCTGCCCTATGTACGACCTGCCACACGTCAAGGGGATTTCGTACACAACGCCGGCACGGGAACCGCTTTGCGGAGTGCGCCACAGGCGTTGTGTACGAAATACCCTTGACGTGTGGCAGGTCGTACATAGGGCAAACGGGGCGCTGCGTCAACGACCGCCTTAGTGAACACGCAAGAGACCTAAGGAATAGAGAAGGTGCTAACCTTGTCGAGCACTGCCCAACTTGAAGGATTGCACACCGATGTTTTTGGTCAGTAAGGATTCTGAGCAGAAGGAAATTAAAAACAACCCGTGAAACGATAGAGGCCTACTATATTAAAACGCTGGGTCAGGATGTGTCAGCGATACCTCAGTAGTTTTGTATAATGCAAAAAAGGCGTTACTTTCCAAGTTTTTGCGAGAAAGATGTGATGAGATTTTGTTTTCCTGCTTTTTTCTTTTTTGGTTCTTTTACGGTGTGCGCTTACGCTGGTCTAAGAGTATTTAATCTGTGTATGCGTCTCTGATTACACAGTTGTCAGTCAGCGCTGTGTTCGTCCTTCTTCTTTTCCGTCTTCTTTTTTTGGCTATGTGCCGTTGCGCTGGAATACTATGTACGTGAAGCAATTTTTTCTCCTACGTCGGCTCGTGGCGATTCTCGTATTCCGTTAGTATTTCAGTGAGAAATTCTTAAAGCAGCACTGGCGTGAGGGAATGAGCAACTATTCGAAAAATTCACCAAACCGATTGAACCACTCTCTACGCTACGCTCCCATTGGGCAGAATTGAAGACTCCTACCACATGTAAATTTATTTCAGAGGTACTGCCAGCCTTCGCAGAAGGCCTTTGGCAGGAGTGAGCATACATGGTGAAGAGAGTATAAAAAAGCGCTACAAGATATGATAATGATAACAGTGGTGTCATCCGCCTGCTTGAGCAGATTAACACCGAGAAGAAAAGAAAAAAGAAAACAGAAAAAAATAAGAAAGAAAAATGCTTTGTACAAGCTCGCGCTGTTCAGGCACATAGAAACAACACTGGCACATAACACAAGAACACTGGCATCAATAGCACGCTTTAGTGAATAAACACTAACGGTAGACATACGCTGATCCATTTGCAATGACAATAATCACAACCACAAAGCAATATCAATAGCGGGAACCAAAAACGCTTAGGTTGAGTTAACTTATGCACTTCAATTTTGATAAGAAAGATTCGACAGTCGGGCATTCCACAGCGTCGATGTTCCCAACACTTCAATCAAAAGATGCTGCAGCGAACTTCGAACTGTGCACTTCATCTGCCAGCTCTCCCGCATTTTGCATCGCCATCAAAAATTGATATGAGGAGCCCTCACTCCAAACATATCCCGATCGCGATGGGCATACCTCCCGAACTGAGTTTTAATGATAGGAAAAGGCGGAATATGCTCCACAATGAATACTTTTTATTGAAAACTGCGAGGTTTGTGAGTCAGCGCTGGTCTCACATTTGCTGTGAGTCATTCCCAGCGATACCGGCAGCTATGTCAAAGCTGTTGGTTCTAAGTAATGATTGACACACGCCCACTCAGGCCTCTCCGCACGCATCCAGAGCACCAGCGTTAAAGAGCAGTGCCCTGGTGGAAAGCGTCTTGTTCGCAATCAAAAGTTTCTGAAAACAAGACAGAGGTATGGTATAGTGAATTCTGTCGAAATTCCTTGTGTAGAAACTAGCATTTCAAGCGGAACGCCCACCCTGAATTCGAAAATAATCCTGAGCACACCCTCAAGGAGAAAGTAGCCCTGAGAGGCACCAGGTCTGTCTAACAGGTGGCAAAGACCAAAGGCGATAGGCCAGGAATATTCAGGAAGAAGTTTGTTTCCACGTGTCGACATGGGTACTTTGAAAGCGATGAGTAGAGAGGGTAATACTGCTTTGAACAACAGAAATAATGATGAATTTGATAGCCTTATGAGTAATGTTTATTTCTTTTACTTATGTTGCATCGTCTACCAGAAAAAAACCCTCTCTCCCTACACAGTAGACGACTCCCGGCCTACTTCCTCAGCACAAATGTTTCTCGTCTGGCGGGAAGAACATGCGGCTGCTGAGAGCAGGTGCGACGCATACCGAGGCGGGTTTATTCGCAAGAAGAAAGGCTGCGACGCACAGCGAGCGTATCTAAGCATGAGAAAAAAGCGGTGGAGGAACATTCGACGCATGCGAAGCAAATCCAGAAGCGAAATTTGGCGATCTTTTCCATCGTGCCACGCTCTTTTCACATCCCGTTGTTTACAACTTGGAATGATCTATTCATTATTCGCACGTGCCCACTGATTTGGCAATTGTTTACTTGCGTTTGTGACCACAGTCATGGGTCGCTCTTTTTTTCTGAAGGTAAGCCGCATGATCTTTTAGCAGGGAACAATGAGTGTGTTTGTTATTTGAGGTGCGCATTGTGCCACGGCGCAGTTTTTTTTTTGTTTCTTAAGCGAGATTTGTTGCCTCAGTGCATCAATGGGTTAAGGTGTGACAAACGATGCAGTAATGAATAAAGTGCATTTGTTTACGGTGCAGAGGGCAGGCAGCTTACTTCTTGGATATTTAGAACCCCGAAGTACAAGTCCGTCGGTCAACCGTCCTACCGCGACGGAAATAAAATTTGTTCTGTTTTGTGCCGTTCTTGTGTGCACTCACAAACACTACTCATTCCTCTCTGGCACAGCCGATTGCGCTGTCTGTGGCACATGAGCCTATGACAAAACAAAAGACCATGCACTTAGTTAATAAACGGTAATTAGTGCTCAATGGCAAACATTAAGTCCCACACTAGACAGTCTTGATCCTCGACCGCTGAAGGACATCAAAATGCTCGAGCTGCCTCCTCATGGATCATCAGTCCTAAAGGTATACCGGACATTCATCCACTTCCGGAGACTATTTTACCGATGCGACAGGTGGTGACTTAGACTCATGCATGTCCTTAAAGGACTACAGACACCTACTTTATTTCGTGTTTCCTTCTTTCAAACAATTCCTTAGACATTAAAATGCATGTGTCGCAGCGTGGTATTCCCCTACGAAAGGTAAATCTTTTATAACTGAATTTCTTCAGTCATGCTGTTTCAGTTTCGCTTTCAACAATCAATCTCTGCGACGGGTAGTTGACTTCTAGGTAACATGAGGCAAGCAAAACTGCAATAAAAACGCTCGTAGGGAGTTTTTACCCACTACAGTACCTATAAAAGCCTGCTTCAAGAGCCAGAAATAAAACTATCGATTTATCAGCAGTTATATTGCCACTTTTTCTTGCCTCATGTGACCTAAAGTCAAACTACACATCACAGCCATCGCTCGGTTGATAAAACCGAAACCGAAACAGCGTCAAGAAGAAATTCGATTACAAATTATTTAGCGGTAGCTCAGTGTGCGCCGATGTCAAACGCATCATTTTAACGAAGAAAACACTCAAGCGAAAATTTGATGGCTGTTGTCCCTTAATCGACGACTTCCATGATTACCCCTCTTTATTGCCCCTTCTTACGCACTCTTCTTCGTACAGCGCTGGTTAACCGGAATCTTCTAGTTAACTTACTACCGCCCCCTTTCCTTTTTTTTTACTATCATGTCATTTGCCTTCTTTTTCAGTCATGCAGTCCAATTGCACTCTGGTCCTTCTTTAGGCTCAGCAGCCTTTAGGTGGTTCACAGGTGAGTACATGGCAGCAAAGTAACGTAGAAAATAAATAAATCTAAAGGAAAAAAACATAGAATGAAAGCGTTCTCTTGAGCGAAGACAATAAATACCTCTTTAGCTGAACCTTTCTTTTTTTATTCCCAACAGCACATCGAACCAGACGTCTCAGCGATCAAATAACGCACTTCATAGGTTTGCGTCGTCAAGTAAAGCTAGCCGACACCATATTTGCCATCTTTATATCTTAGTGAACTCCACTTTCCTCTTTTCTCATTTTTCCGCGCATTTATAAATCAACGCACAGATGTGATGCTAAGCATTAAATATTGTGTGAAAGCACTTTTTTTTTTCAAATGGACACTACCGCCACTTACCTGAAAGCGCGATTGAGCGGTCCACTGACCCAGGAAACCTGTTATGCGTGTCTTCAACTTTTTCATTGTTTATATAAATTTACCCAGTCTGCGCCTGCGCCCTATTGTACACGGCCCTGTTTCTGTGGCAATGTCAACGCCAACGTGTATTGCTCTAGTGCTTTGTTTCTAGCATAGCTTTGTCAACGACAACGCATGCAGAGCGCACCTATTTTTCATTACCGCCACATAGCTGAGAGCGTGAATATTAGTTTCATAGTAGTATTAGTTGATGAAGAGGACGACGTGCAACGCACAGCGCGAGAGGGCGTTGCAGTTTAACACGAGGCTACAGCGTACAACACAGCAGTGAGGCATAGAAGACAGAATTTGTTAAGAATGACAACTGGATCTCTTTTCAGATCTGATGATTACCTGCACCGGAAGTATTCGTGGAGAAGCAAGTGATGTCATTCACGACAGCTTGAGGTATCTCTATCAAGGCTCCGCTGCCGGATCCCACCCTTAAATTTGTACAGGTCTGAGTTGGGGCTTAATCCCGTCTGCGTATTCTGTGGTGAGCACGAATCAATACACCATTTTTTGTAGTTTTGTCGCCGCTACACCATGATCAGAAGACTGTGTTTAGAGACGCCACTACAACAACTTAGCCTTTGTTTGAGCAGCCGAGTCATATTGTCGTTTGGAGTCATCATACTTGTGTACAGCCACAAGTCTGTTTTTACCGCCGTCCGAAATTTTTAATGAAATAAGATCGGCTACCTTGGTATTTTTTTGTTTTCTCAATATTATTTTTAATATCACAATTATCAATATCATCTAATCACTCGGCTATAAACATCAGTCTCTATATCCTGCCTGCGTTATACATTTCCCGTTTCATTTCGCCGTTCCTTTTTGTTTGCTTCTTCTTTCCTCAGCATTCATTTTATGTTAGTCCAGGAAATCTTTATCTGAAAAACTCTCTGTGCCCCCCAATTCTTGACCAATCCACCTATGTGGGCATGTGCCGTTGTATGAGGGTAACAACAACAACAACAACAACAACAACACGAGGCAGGTTCTGCTGCAGCGGCAGCCTAGTGCTCTCCCGCAGTGGCCAGAGAAGCTGATCTGTTGGCGCCGGCGCGAGTTCGAATTCCAGTCGCGGATATTTTATTTATTTATTTATTTCACTCTGCACTAACTGAAAAACGCCGCCAAGTCTTGTTTGTGGTTTACCGATCGGAATAGTGTTTTCACACTTATAACAAACCAAATAACAAGCGCGCGCGGATGGCGTAGCAGCCGTCCTTTTATTAGCCCTCCGGATAAAAAAAATGCAAATGAAGAGAGGAGAGCAGAGACCAGCAGAGCTTTGCATGGCATTGAGGCAATACATAATAAATGAAAAGGACGCTCATCACACTCCTGCTCACGAGACTGGCCGTCGACAGGACCCTGTAGTGCTGCTCCTTGACGAGCGAGAAGCTCATCGGCGGCTAAGAGAGACGGTGGAGGATGGCCGCGCTGAAGCGAGGGTGTAGAAAGTCGCAGCGCGGAGCAGCAGCGGCAAGATTCAGGTCGCATTGATTCGTCTCGTAGTGCAAGGTCTCGTTTCGCAAGATATTAACAGCTGCAACCAAAAGGTCACCTATAAAAACGAGGAAACAAGAAAATTGTCGAGAAAAAAAATGCGGATGATCTTGTAACCTAACGTTCTTTCCTGTAAACCTGAACCCCGCCTCAGTACAGATTTCTCAGATTCTGCCTTTATAATTGAAACACGAGTTGCAAAGTGCGCACGGCGGTTCATAAAATTTCCTTGATGATTATTGTCCTCGTTCAGACCTCATCACTTGAGTGAAGCAAAAGCAGTGTAGGCCACGTCGCTTACGAACGTTGAGAGATAAAAGACTGGACGCTGTCACCGGTCGCCTCTGCATTGTTGGCGTTGTTCTGGAACCGATGCTGCGCATAGGGGCACATGACCTTCAACCGACAAGATGCAAAACCAGCCCGTCCGTGCAGCCGCTACCGTGTTACCGCATTGGGGTACGAGTGACGCACAGACGCGCGTACATTTTCCGCGCACTCGAAACACGGCGCCTTGTTCCGGAAAACTGCGGCTCGGATCAGCTTCGAGCACAGACCTTGGCTACGATCGTGGCTTCATCTTGATGCTTCCATTTTTCCCTCCCGGGCCTCCATTCCTCACGTCCCTTTCAGAGCGAAAAGCTCTAATACTCCCGTGCTGAGCCTGAGGGTCAAGTGGATCTTGAATTCGACCTCTAACAGGAGGCGCGCCTCATGTGCAAAATGACGCGTGGCGGGTGCCTCGACCGTCTTCATCGAGGCCACAGCTGCTCGGCCGCTCTTCCTCACCAGTTCTGGCATGTGATGTGTCGCGTGTTGCGCTCTTGCGCTTGGCAGTCACGTCCACCAGGATATGAACATCAGGGAAACATGGGGCACGATGGAAGAGGAAATTTACGTGGGCGCGGCAAGTCTTGTCAGCAGGATATCAACGATAGCATGCAGGGACGCGCAAGAGAAATTGGTTAATGGGACATCGATTCGGTGCCAGAGAATCGCCCAGGCTGAGGAAGTGGCGATAGCTTTGGCGATGGTTTCCAGGAAGGTCTCGTGTGTTATCACCGACTCCCAGAATGCATGTCATAACTATGCAAGAGAAGGGATTGGTAAACGCGCAAGCAGACTACTCAGAACTACAAAAGATAAGACTTTAAATCCACAGTCATATGGACTCCAGGACACTCTGACGATGTTGAAAAAGAAGCGGTTCATGCCGCAGCCCACACGATATTTCACCGGGTCCCCCAACATTCGGAGGAACATAATTACTGGGAACCGCTATTAAGCCTCCAACATTTGAGAATAACGACGAAAGTATACGCCGAACCGCACAAAAAGCTAAACAGGGAGCAATTAAGGGGTCATTTTAAGAAAACTTCAATCGTGTACTTATATATAATTCTATAAAATTAAGCTAGATGTATCCAAATTCGTACGATACACATTACGCCTTCTGCGATGAAGTGGCTGTCTTGTACCATATGGTATGGTCATGCCAGAAAAACCCAGCTGCAGTAAGAATAAATAACCCAACAACTGAGGACTGGGAGGCGGCGCTGTAATTCTCGCATTCGTAAGACCAGATTTCGCTGGTGAACCGGGCAAGAGCAGCGGCAAAAGCCAATGTACTCCTGGAATGAGGCCCCACTCGACTATTCTATGCATTAAACGTTTCTCTCTCTCTCTCACGTCCGCGGCAGCATTGACCGCCGCTCTGGACGCCCGCTCTTGCACTTGTGGCACCTCACGCATCACGTGACTTGCTCGCGATGAAAAAAATTTCGCTCCCTTAACTCGAAAATATAAAGATGAGCCAGAGCTATACCGCGCCTTACCATGCTTAACAGCTTTTGCTCTTTATATCTTGGCTCAGGTGATCGAGCCACAGCCACTTTTTTTTCCCATCCCATTCCTCAAGCATTCGCGGCAACCGGTGCCTTTTTTTCCCAGTTTGACTTTGAAGCTGGAGACGTGGTGCCGCTCGCCGAAAAACAAGAGCTAGGTGATGGGGCAATACTACACTTGAAGCGGTAGCCCCCGAGTAAGCGTGCCCATCTACGCTGCAAGCTTGCGCACATACTATCATTGTTGCTGAGCGGTGCAAGGCAGATGGCGACAGTCAGCGTGGATAAGTGGAGAAGTTGGAGAAGCATAGGAGATAGCAAAACAAGAGAAAAAAAACCGAAGGCGACTATATCAGATTAGCTCATTTTGTCTTTGACATCATTGATGCAGCTAAGCCAACGGTGAGTGTTACTCAGAGAGCGTTATTTGGTCCTGATGTGAAAGTTAGAAATATGTTTACGTAGAAAAAGTAGCTCTGAAGGAGTTGCCTTGGTAAAACGACGAATATGTGGTTCACTGATGCCACACAATTGCGGGTAAACGAAGGATGGAAGGCGATTCGATTGCATTCAGCATGACCTTCACGAAGTTAATTTTGTGTTTCTACAAACTTTTCCAACCTAGCAAGATGTCACCGCAAGCAGAAAGATAAACCTGAAAAGCGCGCTTTCGCAAACGATAGTAAGAAGAAAAAGCTTGAAAACGACGTGGATAAACCTAGAGAAGGGGTGATATGGTTGACTGACTATCACATTATTGATCATCTAACGGTGGCGCTGATTAAGGCAGCTGGGCGGTTTTCATTGAATGTAGTCTTATTTGTCCTGGTAGTAAGCAAGGGGACCGGGCGATGCTTAACTGTCTTCTCTTTCGAGGAACGCCATTTTGCAGATGGTTTAGTTTCACCGTGCAATGGGGTAGCCTACAGGTGAAATACGGAGAGGAATGGTGGGACAAGCAAGATGTGGTCTAAGGATTTGCTAGGAAGTACAGGGCGAAAGAAGTAGGCTAGCAGCATAAAAGACACCATCCGGAACTGATCACTCCCCGGCGAAGTGACAGAAATCGCAGCTTCTGTAAGAATTGGGTGTCTGTAAGCACCGTGACGCCCATAACAACTAGCCACTGAGACACCAGAGGATAAAGGTAGTTCGAAAGGGCAACCAGAGAGATTAAGTGCAGTATGCGCTCGAACGACTTTGCTCGTGGCTTTTTTATTGATTTTCTTCTCGTTTTTTCTTAAGGAGAACAGGAACAGCCGCTCACTTCTTCAGATCCCTCTGATTAAAACAGAACAGTGGACTTCCATAACTTCCGTTTCGTCCTATACTCTGAACATGTCCTCTAGAAATAAAAGGCTCTGAAACTGTCTTTAACAGATTGTCTTCAAGGACGGCCAAAGCGAACGCCACCAAGGACGTAGTCCTATGTGGCCTGGTAGTAAGCAAGGGGACTGGTCACACTCCTTGACACCAAAGAAGAGAAGGTAAATAGCTCTTTCATGACATTGAATGCAAGCAGCCCATGAAGAGTGTTGCTGGCTCGTCGGTAGTCTGACAGTAGACCTCAGGACATTGTGTCCTTTCATACTGTGACAAACCAATGAAGAGAAATGGTGTAGCCATTGTTATGCGAATTCAACGTAGGTGTTTTTCATAGCATCTGACAGATCCCTAATGGTCAAGCTGCCTTCTCACCAAAAACTAGGAGATCAGCGGTGGAGGTTGCTTTGTCATCACTGTAGTTTGTCGTAATCGAATGACGCGCACCTAAAATCAGGACCACTCCATTTATTTCCTCGCCACTTAGAAAATTTCGACCATTGGCTTCACTTGAACGCCGTGTTTGTGAGCCATTCTATTGACCTTGTGCACACGACAGACGTACACATTTTTGAACTTCCGTTGAATGTTCGGTGCTATAATGGTGAGCTGGTACGAGACCTTGGAATATGCCACGTATTCGAAATGCAACTAATTATTGAAAGCGCAATTAAACTGCGAAAGCATCATCGGTCCTCGGTCCTGCCATTCACAGCAGCACAAGCGTCTGAACGCGGTTGACCTTCCACACGAATTGTAACTTTGACGGCACATTCCGAAATTTCTACATTCCATTTTCTTCAGCAGCTGTGTTATTTTTTCTTTTTTGTCTCCTGGAGCCCTGTTTCATTAATCTAGTATAGACGTATGTACTCAGGAATAAAATTCAGTTGACAGTCTGCGCATCCGTGTTATGTGTTGCTCTTCTCGTGTGTGTAAGGGGCATGCAAAGCGCAACAATGAAAGAATAATTAAGGTGCTTAAACCTACTTTCACTACTAACTGTATAGTCTCGTGTTGCAAGCATCAGTTTTCTCTAAAACATAAAAAACACTCCCCGTAGGGACGTAACATTGTACTTGAATTTCCTTTGCGAAGACGCTAGTTACAGCGGAGCCCTTTTGTTCTTAGCGGCAGTTCTGCGTTGCAAGGCGAGTAACATCGATTGGTCTTCTCAACTGCACCGGTAAACTGGCCGTTCCACCACACCAAGGAGTTCCTTGGCTCACCGTTTCTTTATGATTGCCGCTTGTCTGTGTAGTGATTATCACCTAGAGCAGATTTGAGAGTTTCCTGCAGTAAGCATGTAATAAAGCGTTTATGAACCCCCAAGGGCATTTATCTATCCTATCTTTGATATTTACTTTGACAACATATAAAAATAGCAAAAAAGACAGAATCAGCCTGCCAGGTTGACTGGCAGGACCAGTGCCTTCAAATTCGTCTCCTCGGTCTCTATAGTGTGTTAGCACAATTTGTTGTCAATTTAAAACCATGACTCAACTTGGCCAGCAAGAACTACCACTAAGATAGCAACTTTGATGATGTATAATTGTAGCAATTTATATTATAGAGCAGCCCGTTCCAAACACGAGAGCACTCGCGCTGGTTTTAGTCTCGCAAACCCCTTTGACAGCACGAAGCGCCGAGGACGGTTCTTAGAACGACGTGTATATCCAGCCGTGCAAACCGCATTACTGTCTTAATAATTTGAGGGATGTCCCTGTTGCTAAATGGCGTGTGATGGAAGCTCGTTGTAACCGCACACTTTCGCGGTCCCCTCATTGTTAATGAGAATAACGTACAAAGCGGCCTGGAAGATAGGGCCCTTTGAATGATACTCGCCGTGGGGGACGGCATCCATAGGACTGTTCACGGGGGCTCTAATTACATGGCAGGTGTAGAGAACAATATATTTGCAGAGTACGGCGTATTCGGCTAGTTGGTTAACATACATCTTGCTCGTATCGTCTGTCCTTCCCTTTCCTTCGTTTAGAGAGCAGCTATGAGGCTCCTGTTCCCGCGCTGAGCGGCGTGACTCGGCGTCGGCCTCGGCGTAACCGAGTTGAACGAGTGCATCAGAGGAAAAAAGAGACCAAACGCAGAGTGCAGCGAAGGACTGAAGACGGCAGTAGTGAAGGCAGCGCCAGGAGGAAAGCGGTAGCCTGAAGAGAGGTCGGGCGGCAGCGACCCGCGGCAAAAAGGAAGGAAAAGATTGTTCTCGAGCACGCTCGAAGGCTCGAGCTACCGCTGGCGTGAATCAGCTCGCGGTGGTGGTCTCCATCCCCCCGTAGCTTTGGCGAAGAGACGTGCGCGGACCGAGCCGAGAAGCGCAACCACAAACAAAAATTTTTGTTGCGCTAAATCTGCAAGATGTGGTGAACAATCTGTTATCACTTCTTTGCTCAAGTAGAGTGCGAATACTATTGCACTGATTTCCATGTGCGGCACTTTTTAGGTTTCTTGTATCATTTTTTATCTTACCCCTTTTATGTTTTATCTCTGGCCATCTTCATTCATTTTTTTCTGCTTCATGTTTTCTAGATTGGAATTCATTTTTTTTTGTCCCTGGTGCCCTGTCATTCTCTCCGTGCCTCGGAGCATTGGTCTGTTAATTTCTTGGTCTTAGGCTCCATTAACAAAACCTTTTTCTCCTCTGCAGTAAGAAAGCATTTCGTTGACTATGCGTGTGGAGAAAAAATGCCAAGTTCATTCTCAGCAAACACGAATCAGTGGAAGAATTAATTTTCGGAACTCAATTCCGGTATATCACACATCGCACAAATTAGAACTGTCTGAAAGGGTGGCTAAATGTTCACTAAGGTGGGTACGCAGCTTATACGCTTGAAAGCATAAAGGTTAGGTCGTTTAGGGACTAAACGCTAGTTTGACTCACTCTTAATGAGCATTGCTAAATTTGTCACAAAAATAATAGCTAAACAACTAGGTAGTTCAGTTGAAGCCTTCACACTCAGCCATTGATTGATATGGTGATACTCACAGAAAATTGAATAGAAGTGCTTAGTGGTGACGCCAGGGGCTTTCCCTAGATTCGATGGTAATGACGACTGCATTTTTTAAAATAAACAACTAAAACATTTACACGTAGTAAAGTGAACTGTACTTAGATACCGAAGACAACGGCTGACGAGCCAAGGAGCTCGACGCTTACAGCAGGGGAGCGGTTTGAACAAAGTTCATCAGAGAGTACCGGGATGTGGAAAGAGAGAAGGAGATAAAACCCGAGGGGAAAGACTATAAATTAAGATCGCTCGTGCCAAAAGGAGCAAAAGCTCCCTGCTGCTTTCTTACCACCCAGTAAAGGGCCACACCTGCAAGTATGTATAATAAAGTGTGTGCGTACAACACACAAACACACACGCGCACGCACGCACGCACGCACACGCACACACACACACACACACACACACACACACACACACACACACACACACACACACACACACACACACACACACACACGCACACACACACACACACACACACACACACACACACACACACACACACACACACACACACACACACACACACACACACACACACACGTGCGAGCGGGGGCGCGGGGGCGATTGAGTATATACTGGGCTGGGTGCTGGCACTTTGCTCCGTTATGAATGGCTCTCCGGCCGCGTTCCTTGGGCCGTTGGGCCGTTCATCAATAAGGCTTCCCAGTCGGCAGCAACACAACGAAGTAGCCGATGATGTGGAGGAGGTTGCCAGAAGTAGTAATCAATGAATATGGGAAAGGAAATGAGCTTAAACGGTGTCGCTGTCGGCCATGGCCAGCGACAGCATCAAACTGGGACCTGAAGCTGCCACAGTGCCGCAGTCGACGACGTCGCCAACAATTGGGTGCATTCTGCGTAGCCGTCACTTAACTCTCCGAGCACAAGAGCCTATGCGGCGACGGGCCACGTGTGATTTTGGAGCTGGAGGTGGGGAAAATACAGAAATAGAAGGAGAGGAGAATGCGCCTGAATGAGGGCGACTTCGACCATGCAGACCCCTGTCAAGGAGGTCTCCTAAGCAGAGCAGGAGGAGTTCTGAAGAGCGGGCGCAACCCACGGAATTCGTTTGCTCGCAATTTATCGCCGCGCTTTTTTCGCACAACAGCTGCTCCCGCTGTTCCTGCCGCACGTTGTGTATTGCAGGTACCTCAGGCAAGTGGCCCCACCCGCTGGTAGCTCCCACTGGCCGCTGGTAGCTCCCACTGGATTCGAGGGTTTTCGTCTGTATTCTTTGGTTATAAATATATACTTGGCGCCCACGAATGGGTGTGGGTGTGTATGTTGTATATCATAAAAAATGTGAAAGAGTGCCTGGGGCATCATTGTTTCCCGTTATTCTATAATAAGGCGCTGAGGAAAGAAGGCAACGAGGATTGAGAAGCTAACGGGCACATTTTGGATAGTACTCTGCTGTCCTAATGCAGCCATGAAGTAGATTGCAGATGTCCGACAAAACCTTCTTTTGGCTGGTGGAACCCGAGCTGGTCATCGGAGTGGGAAGAAATGTTGCATATAACTAAAAAGGTGCGAGGATTGAAGGAAACCTGTTCCCGGCCGCCACGAAACGGGTTGGACTAAGTTGACTGGAGGCGCAAATGGCGTTCGTTTGCATAAGAACGGTGCAGGGCATGCAGTGTGTTGCATATCGAGGGTTCAGGGCCTTTTCTTTATGAGTATGAGGGGAATGTGACAAGTCTTTCCTGAAATAAGCCGACTGATAGTTTTGCCATCGATACTGCATGATCGCAAGTCAAAGTGATTGATGTAAGGTTCCCACTTAACGGCGCTAAGCTGACCCGAACAAAGTCAGCATTTTCCTCTTGTTCATAAGTGCGCGCAGGGGATAAGTAAATTTTATATCTACCGCAGCGCTGTAGCCCGTCACAAGCAGGCGACTGGCCGACCTTTAGGCGACCCATCTTGACAAGGCAGCACTTTACTACGACGAGTCTGTGTTGCTTAACGAAATGATAAATTACATCGGGTTAATCGCTGTACGAACTCTGTCAGTTCGCAGACTAAACTGGGAAAATAGGTTCTGTGCTGTAAAGACCAAGTTAGGATATTCAGTTCTCCTTCATACATCCAATGTGCCGATGAATCATGCAGAAGTGTATGTCCGTAACGTTACGTCATTCTGCCGACGTGCAACTGTTTCCGATGTATCACTTGGCTTTAGACCCCTTCTCTGAAGTCGACCCTACCTCAGCACTGCTAAGCCTTGGGAGGCACTCATAGCGCTGGGCATGGCACAGAATGACTCGATGACTTGCTTCTCTCCTGCCGCTCCTGGGTTCTGATCTGAAATAATTAACTGTCGTCTCAGGTGTCTATAAGTTCTCGTGGTTCTTCTGGAAGTCACTAGAATTTCAGAGCTTCTGCAAGAAATCAGCACATTCCAACGTGTGGCGAATGCAGGCTCCGCTGCTTTTGTACCAAAGCAACAACTACTGCACATATGTCCTCCGGAAGAGATCGAGGCATCATTCGTTTCGGAGACTCCGGATATGCGACGCGCTGCTGAGAGCTCGACGCTCTTACCTCCGCTGTACAATAGCATGTTAGAAACATATTTGTTGCGGCGATTATAATACTAATAATGCTCCACTCCGAGTAGCCACTCTCGGCGACAGCAGGGAAGTGATTTTTTTTAGTCAGATTAAAGGGACAAAAGGCATTCGAATACAGCAGAATTTAAATTTTAGCATCCGAGTATTCCTCCCAAAGCTAGAGCGTGTAGGTTTAGGCATCGGCCAGCTCCCAACAGAGAAGGCAGCTGCCGCTCTCTTGCTGTATTTGTGTGGAAATCCGTGGCCGGTGCAGCTTCTTCAAGTGAGCTTCCGGCCTCTATGGGGACAAAATAGCGTTCCCACTCCAGCATTACTTTTTCGCGGAAGCTGCCAGTAACGCCTCGTGCTGATCACAGCTATTAGGGTGAGCCACCTGTTAAGATCACGCAGTACCTTTCACAGAACAGTGTCCGGCACAGAGCAACGCCATGAGCACACGGTGCTCCATCCGGCAACGAACGGAGAAACCTTATTGCACAGTGACACATGTCCCTATATCCAATAGAACCACCGGTAGAGCAAATCTCATTATCATCATCAGCAGCAGCAGCAGCCTGACTACGCCCACTGCAGGACAAAGGCCTCTCCCATATCACTCCAAATAAACCGGTCCTGTACCAGCTGCGGCCACCGTATTCGCGCAAACTTGTTAATCTCATCCGCCCAACTAACTTTCTGCTGCCCCTTGCTACCCTTCCCTACTCTTGGAATCAAGTTCGTTACACGAAACGACCATCGCTTATCTTGCGTTCGTAATGCATGCCTTGCCCAAGACTATTTCGTCTTCTTGATTTCGACAAGGATATCATTAACCCATGTGTATTTCCTCAACCACCGTTCCCTCTTCATGTTTCCTAACGTTACACCTATCATTTTCCTTTTCATACCGTGCTGCGTCCTCCTCAACGTTGAAACTTTTTCATTAACCTCAACTTTACTGCCTCATAGGTGAGTACCGCTATGATACTGCTGTTATATACTTTTCTTTTCAAGGATATTGATAAACCGGCGTTATTGATCTGAGAGAACCTGCCAGATGCGCTCCACCTCATTTTTTTCTAGTTACTTCATTCTCGTGACCCGGATCTGCGGTTACTACTGCCCTAAGTAGATTCAGCGCCTTGCCACCAAGCGCTACCAGCACCTCGCTACCTTCCGAGAGTATTGAACGTTACTTTAGTGTTCTGCATATAAATTTTCAGACCGACCGTTATGCTCTGCCAGCATAAAGGCTGGTTCACATGCAAGCGACTGATCTATTCAGCGGCGGTGCGTCACAGCGAAAATTTCCAACTTGTTGGAATCTCGCCGCTCATCGCCGCGACGACTCAAAACAGGTTTTTACACCGCGGCGGCAGTATTCGCTATCATTTTCGCTTGCATGTGAAACACGCTTAGGGGTGTATTCATATAGGAGATTGCGGCCAAATAATGCACCAGGGTAGCAAGATCCTGTTCTTTTGAGGCAATGCGTTGTCTGTTCTGGTCACCGAGATCAGGCTGCCCCTCAGGTTTGGTTAAACAATTGATTCGACACGCGTATTCTTTTGTCCGGTAGAGAATTGCACGGGGGCGGATTCCAGCCCCGGTCCTCTTACACGCGTGGCGGATTCTCTACCTCTGCGCCATCGCTGCACCATCAAATATATTCCCATACAAGCCGAACCCCTGTTCTCTCGAGTGACAAACAGGGCAGAGAGGGAAAGGAGCTGGGAACATCGGTGTTCCCGGGCAACGTTCCCACGGGAACGCTTTTGCTTTTGTGTGTAAATTTGTGCGCGCCCTCCTGATCCTCCGTCCAGGCCTGCAACCCGACGCGCACAAAGCGAGAACAAACTAACTCTCCGGACTTCAACGCGCCTGTTTGTTTACTTCTGGGCATACATGACCCCTTTTCTGTCTTGGTGTCCTCTTCATCCTCCAGTCTCATTCTGTGGACGTCCGGTAACTTACAGCTGGTCCAAGAGAAAAAAAACAGCGAAAAAAGACGCAGGACCAGGGGAACATACACACAGGCTGTCGCTGGCTATATTTACTCCGTTTTCTTGGGCTGCTTGCAGGGGCACGCATATTTCTTCTCTTATTCCGCTCAATTTCCTATTCTTTCTCAACCCATCTCCCTCCCCAAGTGCACTCACGTACCCCCAGCTTTCCTTACTCTTCTCTACGGGGCCTAACCCAACGTCGTTGTCAGCAGGGTCTTTGCGAGAGACGCTGGTGTCTGATTCTTTTTCCGTCTTTGCAGCGCTGCTAATTTCCTACTTGCCGCGCGATGTGCGTCGAGGCAACTTTAATGCCTCGTCTTTTCCTTCTTTGCCCAGTGAGCAGCATTGCCAGGCACTCTTCCATTTTTTTGTTGTTTATTGTTTCTGTACCTAGGTACGAGTGGTGATGAGTCTGGAGGAATATCTATACCTGCAAGATAATCTAGGGGGCTTCTTTATGCTCAATGCTATGAGTTTGTAAAAGCTTTCCTGAACCCTTATGCTGCACCCTATTTTTCTCAGGTTTCTTGATTGTTTATGACTCGGGAGAATAGTTTTGCAGCCAGCCAGCATTAGTTTTGAGAGCGTTATGTAAAGCGGGCTACATATTTCATAACAAAGAAAGATGACTGTACGAGCTAAGGCAGACGGAAGATACCACGAAAAAAGATCGTCGCATTGCAAAAAAGTAGTATTCGAGAACGCTTTAAACTAGCACTCACCAAAAGATAAAGGTTGCTGTGTGATCATGGTGACATGCATTATTATGGGAAATATTCGTAGGATTGAATCCAACACTCGCTGACCCCATTTCGTTACACGCGGGCTTAAAAAACTTCCACGTTCTGTGCGAGCTGAGCGCACTTTGAAGAACCCAACATTGTCTTAATTAATCCGGAGCCACCCAATAAGGCGCTTCTAGTAGCCCGCGTGTCGCTTTGGGACAGTGAACTTCCCACACAAATAGCAATCACAAGAAAGGACTGCTTTTCGCTCTCCCCAGTGATCTGCAGATACCTTTTTCTGCCCCGTCACTGCTATTTTTTTTTTACTTTAAATCAGGATTATTATCATTTTTACTTTCTTATTCGCGTTTGTGCTGGCTCGTATGAGTCAGATAAGGTAAAGGAATAGCGACTGCTTAGAAAAGTAGTTTTTCGAAAGCTCTCCTGCACTCTGTAGGAACTTTTAGAAACGGGAGGAAACTTGAGAAGAAGAAAACGTCAAATATTAGTTAGCGTTTCCAGAGGCCGTATGTTTAAGACTTCTTTCCTATTGTTTTAGGACACTTGGTGGGGTTATAACGCTTTTAACCAAAAGCAGCTGGTTTGTCAAAGTCGACGCGAGAGTTAGGAACAAAAGTACGAAGGCAGGAAGATATTAAGCATCTGGTTTGTCAAAGTCGACGCGAGAGTTAAGAACAAAGGTACGAAGGCAGGAAGAGATTTTCTCTTCCTGATTTTCGTGAAGCCTTTTAGTATTCGAGCCTGAGTCCTGACCTATGCGAGGACCAGGGTAGCTAACTGCAAATCCTAAATGTCAAGGGTTGGATCACCGTGGATTGTGTGCTACCTGGGAAGTGGGAACACTTTCTCGTTTGCGCATGACGCAATTATGATTCTAGTGCCCTTGCGAGAGATTTTTCTAGCAGTATGTGCAACTAAAATATGGATGTTATTTGAGGGGTTGCATTTCTTCTAACAGTGTGCAGGATTCCGTTCTACTCGTCTATCTTCAACTACTTTGCGTCTTCTTCTATGGGCAGTGCAATATATTTAGAAACTCCCGCTTTAGCTACCACTTCGTCTTGAATTCACGCATGTAGCTTTTTCCTCTGAGTGTCATCTTTCCTGATTGGTGTGTTTGTGTTGTGTGCCATCGGTCTACAACAGAAGAATCGAGAAAAAGTGAATGTTTTAACTGTACAGGTACAAAACAAAAATTGAAAAAAAATTTCGCATTGGACACCTTGAACCAACCTGCACCACGACGCTGCTTAAGTATAGTTTGCGTTTAATGTATTCACTGCTATATTTTTGTTCGTTCATTTCGACGACACAGAAACAAGTTTCGAAAAGCCCTACACTTTCGCAACAAGAGACATATACATGCCCATGGAGAAATGGGTGGCTATAGCAGCTTTGCCTGTATACCTTTAAACCTGGTGCAAAGACTCAGATTATAAAGTAGGAAATCAGTGCTTTACAGAATAATACGACGGAGAGGAGACGTACGGTTAATTCTTGCGTGAGAAGTAACTTTCTAGAACTTAAACAATTCCCCAAAAGTGCTCGAAACTTGGAAATTTAGCACACAAAAAAAATTGCGACTCATATCTTTGATTCCTGAAGTTGCAGATAAGCGATACTGAGCATGAGTGCCCGAGTGCGTAGTTTACGTAAGCAAGGGAACGACAGTTTCCTTGCTTCTCCGCGTAGTCTCCTCCTCCAGCTCGCGACGCTCAGCCAACCAGTGATTTTAAAGAGAAATAATTTCGCGTTCGCCAGGTCTTAAGGAAATAGGAGTTAGTGTATACCCGCGGTGATATACTTCGTTCAGTTTTGATATAGATTACATCCACTCTTAGTACAGCCCTCCACCTCCGAAGATATTGACGTAGCTCAGTCACAATTGTTGCACTGCGTTCAATTATAGTATATAGAGCAAAGCACAGACTCACTGAAGGTTGTGAGGCACTAAGCAGCATGCCGAGCACATGAGGCCACGACTACCCCTTAATGCTGAACCGACATGCACAGCGTCTTGCAGCCTATATTTCATTATTGAATATACGGACACTCTCTATCGGTTACAATGTATCGAACACTCACGGTGTTAGGTGTCTGCAATCATAAAAACAATACGCACAAGACAAACGGAACCAGAACGAATGGGTTGGCTTATGTCTGCAGAAACTGGCAGCCCAACGAGTCATGATGATGCGCGGCTGCAGGGTAAAGCTACTCGAGCAGTGGCTTCAGAGAGAAAAGGCACATCATGAAATGGAAGCCGAGGAAGCTCTGGGTTATGACAGACGAAACGATGCAGCAAATGCAAAGCAAAAATGTCCGCAAAGTAAAACAGACGCTGGCAGACAGACATCTATGAGAAGGAACGCCGCGGCGCCTTCACCCGTGCATTTCTAGAAAGTACCCGACAGGGTGAAAAAAAGAGGAGGGGGGGGGCGAGGGCGGGGAGGCAAAGGAGAGCGAGAGAGATTAGACTAAGAGCGTATTTATGCCCAGCTCGGCATCTAAAGGCAGCGGGTGTCCTCCTAGGGATGCACATCAACGAGGACATACGAACGCAGCGGCTCCTGCCGCCAGTGTAACAAGGCAGGCTGCCACATTGCAGCCAAGGACCATCTAAAGTCCCTCGAAAACCGCCACAACAAGCGTGCTTCGCTTGTACTGCGCAATCGAAGTGTTAACAGCGGTGTGCTCTAATCAACGTGGAGCAGAGTGGCAACTCCTAGAGGTTATTGACAGTTATTAGTTAGTAGAGGTTATTGACAGTTTGAACCTGTGTGTTGCCAATAACGGAAGCCCCACTTTTTTCCGGCCTCCAGCCTCAGCGACAGCTATAGACCTGGCACTGCATTCACCTGACGTCCACGTGAGTTGGTCAACAGCGCCTGACCGCATGGGAAGTGATCACTATCCGATTTTTGTGTTTGCTGCCGACTTTCGTATGCATGGTCCTAAAATTAGCAACGTGGTCAACTGGGACAAGTACAGAGAGCACCTAGAACGTATTTCTGGTGATGTTGACAAAATGATTTCTAGTAAGCTAGCAGCAACTACGGCGGTCAAGTTACCTGATCATTTTCCGGCCCCGGATTTAAAACTCAGGAACCTTTGCGCAGCGAGAAGAAGGGCGGAGCGCCAACTCGTGTGGCAGAAGGACGACAAGCAACTGAAGACGACCTTAAATAGGCTGAATTCTGCTGTTAGACGGCACACGAACAAGCTGTACAGGTCGCAATGGGCCTCATTTTGTGCTAGTTTGACTGTGTTCTCACCGATAACGAGAATATGGCGAGTTATTGGCAGCCTTGCTTGTGAATCTCGCCCTTCGAAGCCTTTTGAAGCTCTTGCAATACGCAAGGAAAAACCTATTGCGTGCTTGGCAGAGGAATTTGCAGATGCACACGTACGCGCAGATTCTGGAATAGATATATATATACCCCACCTGCTTCCTCCAGGTCTATCATGGACGTCCCGTTCACGCTTCGTGAGCTTCAGACTACGCTCAGTGGCCTTCGGCGCCGGTGTTCACCAGGTCCCGAGGGCATCACCAATCAAATGCTCAATAATCTGCCCTTGCAACTCAGGAAGGAGCTCCTCAACTTCATCAATCGAGTTTGGGAGACTGGCGATGTTCCTCCGTCATGGAAGGTGGCACATGTAGTTCCGGTACTGAAGCCTGGCAAAGACATGACAGACCTTGCCTCGTATCGCCCTGTGTCATTGACCTTTTGTGTAGCTAAGTTGATGGAGAAGCTGGTAAATGAACGCTTATCATGGTGGCTTGAGGACAGCAAGGCACTGTCATCATGTATGACAGGATTCCGCCGAGGTCTTCATCATCATCATCATCATCATCATCAGCCCTACTACACCCACTGCAGGGCAAAGGCCTCTCCCATGTCTCTCCAATTAACCCTATCCTTTGCCAGCTGCATCCACCCTTTGCCTGCAAACTTCTTAATCTCATCCGCCCATCTAACCTTCTGCCGCCCCCTGCTACGCTTACTTTCTCTTGGAACCCACTCCGTTACCCTTAAAGACCAGCGGTTATCTTGCCTTCGCATTACATGCCCTGCCCAAGCCCATTTCTTTCTCTTGATTTCGACTAGGATGTCATTAACCCGTGTTTGTTCCCTCACCCACTCTGCCCGCTTCCGATCTCTTAACGTTACACCTATCATTTTTCTTTCCATGGCTCGCTGCGTTGTCCTTAACTTAAGCTGAACTCTTTTCGTTAGCCTCCACGTTTCTGCCCTGTAGGTGAGTACCGGTAAGATTATGCTGTTGTACACTTTCCTCTTGAGGGAAATTGGTAAACTGCCACTCATGATCTGCGAGAATTTGCCATATGCGCTCCACCCCATTCTTATCCTTCTAGTTACCTCCTCATGATCCGGATCAGCTGTCACTACCTGCCCTAAGTAGACGTATTCCGGCAGAATTTCTAGGCTCTCGCTGCCAATTGTGAACTGTTGTTCTCTTGCTAGGCTGTTGAACATTACCTTGGTTTTCTGCATGTTAATTTTTAGACCCATCGATCTGCTCTGCCTGTCTATCTCGTTGATCATGATTTGCAGTTCACCTCCTGAGTGACTCAGCAAGGCAATGTCATCAGCAAATCTCAGATTATTTAGGTATTCTCCATTTATTCTTATTCCCAACTGTTCCCAATTCAGGCCTCGAAATACCTCCTGCAAACATGCGGTGAACAGCATTGGCGAGATCGTGTCTCCTTGCCTGACGCCCTTCCTTATTGGAATTTTATTGCTGACTTTATGGAGGACTATAGTAGCTGTGCAGTTGCTATATATATCTTCCAGTATTTTGACATAAGGCTCTTCTACCCCCTGATTACGCAATGCCTGTATGACTGCTGAGGTTTCCACTGAGTCGAATGCTTTCTCGTAATCAATGAAAGCTATATATAGAGGTTGGTTATATTCTGCGCATTTCTCTATCACCTGATTGATGGTGTGAATATGATCTATTGTAGAATATCCTTTACGAAAGCCTGCCTGATCATTTGGTTGATTAAAGTCTAACGTTGCCCTGACTCTATTAGCGATTACCTTAGTAAATACTTTGTAGGCAACGGATAGTGAGCTGATCGGCCTGTAATTTTTCAAGTCCTTGGCATCTCCCTTCTTATGAATTAAGATAATGTTTGCATTCATCCAAGCTTCTGGTACAGTCGAGGTCATAAGGCATTGCGTATACAGGGTGGCTAGTTTTTCTAGCACGATGTCCCCTCCATCCTTCAACAGATCTGCTGTTACCTGATCCTCCCCAGCTGCTTTTCCCCTTTTCATTGCTTCTAAGGCTTTCTTTACTTCATCTTTCGTTACTGGCGGGATGACGCATTGCTGTGCACTGCTGTCTTTCTCATTAGCGTTCTGATTACATTGGCTACTGTACAGGTCTGTGTAGAACTCTTCGGCTACGTTAACTATCTTATCCATATTGCTAATGACATTGCCCTGCTTGTCTCTTAATGCATACATCTGGTTTTTACCTATGCCTAGTTTCCTCTTCACTGTTTTTAGGCTACCTCCGTTCTTTAGAGCATGCTCGATTCTCTCCATATTAAACTTCCTTATGTCGGCTACCTTGCGCTTATTTATTAACTTTGATAGCTCCGTTAGTTCTATTCTATCGGTAGTGTTAGATGCCTTCATGTTTTGGCGCTTCTTAATCAGATCTTTCGTCACCTGAGATAGCTTCCCGGTATCTTTTCGAACTGTCCTGCCGCCTACTTCTACTGCGCACTCCGTAATTATTGATGTCAGGTTATCGTGCATTGAATGAACATCAAGATCATCTTCCTCAGTTAAAGCCGAGTATCTGTTTTGCAGCGCTATCCTAAACTCCTGTGCTTTCCCTCTTACGGCTAACTCGTTAATGGTCTTCTTCTTCGCTAGCTTCTTCCGTTCCCTCTTCAAGTCTAGGCTAATTCTAGACCTTACCATTCTATGGTCGCTGCAACGCACCCTTCCGAGGACGGCCACATCCTGAATGATGCCAGGTTTAGCGCATAGTATGAAGTCTATTTCATTTTTAATCTCACCATTGGGGCTCTTCCAGGTCCATTTCCTGTTTTCTCGTTTGCGGAAGAAGGTATTCATGATCCGTAAATTATTTCTATCCGCGAATTCGACTAATAACTCTCCCCTGCTATTTCTAGAGCCTATCCCATAGTCACCTACCGCGTGGTCGTCAGCCTGCTTCTTGCCCACCTTCGCATTGAAGTCGCCCATCAGTACAGTGTACTGCGATTTTACTCTATTCATTGCTGATTCTACGTCCTCATAGAAGCTTTCAATGGTCTGGTCTTCATGGCTGGATGTGGGTGCGTAGGCCTGCACCACTTTCAGCTTGTACCTCCTATTCAGCCTAATTACTATAGCTGCTACCCTCTCGTTAATACCGTAGAGCTCCTCTACGTTGCCAGCTATATCCTTATTAATGAGGAAACCCACACCTAGTTTTCGTCTACCCTCTAACCCGCGATAGCACAGTATGTGTCCGTCCTTTAGTACTGTATACGCCTCACCTGTCCTCCTAACTTCGCTAAGCCCTATCACATCCCATTTAATTCCCGCTAGTTCCTCGAACAGCACTGCTAGGCTAGCCTCACTAGCTAAAGTTCTAGCGTTAAACGTTGCCAGGTTCAGATTCCAATGGCGGCCTCTCCGGAGCCAGAGATTCTTAGCACCCTCCGCTGCGTCACAGGTCTGACCGCCGCCGTGGTTAGTTGCTCTGCAGCCGCTGGGGACTGAGGGCCGAGGGTTAATTGGTTTGATCATAGAAGGTTGTGGCCAAGTACTACACCAGGGTGGCCAAATCCTGCTCTGGTGAGAGAGTGCGTTGTCGGTTCTGGTCACCGAGATAAGGCCGCACTCCAGGCCTGGTTATGCAATTCCATCGACACGTGGATTTTTTTTTTAAACCCGGTGGAGAATTGCGCGGCACCAGGATTTGAACCCCGGTCCTCTTGCACGCGAGGCGGATGTTCTACCTCTACGCCGCCGAGGTCTTAGTGCCAAAGATAGCGTCTTAGACTTGATCAGTCACATTGAACACCAGAGAGCTTTCCGCCTTTCCACCTTAGCCATTTTTCTTGATGTTGCGAAAGCTTACGACAGCGTGCTTCAGAGCTCAATTCTAAACAGTTTGCAAGGCATGGGCATACAGGGCCATACGTTAAGATTCATTTACAAGTTTATAAGTGATCGCGCGGTTCGTGTACGGTTAGGGAGTACGTTAAGCACCAAAAGGGTCCTATCACGAGGTGTGCCTCAGGGAAGTGTTCTTTCCCCCACGATCTTTAACGCCGTAATGGCTGGCCTACCCGATTCGTTGAAAAAAGGTTGCAGGCAAGTGCGTATTTCACTTTATGCTGACGACATCTGTGTTTGGATTACTGGCTACCAACACAAGCGATTAGCCCTGATAGCTCGACAGGCTCTACTTTCGGCACAAGCTTACCTTCAAGGTGTGGGGTTGTGTCTGTCAGTGGACAAATCCGGCTTTATTCTGTTTCCAGGTGTAGGAAGACGTCAAGCGTGGTTGAAGATAGACATCGGTCACTCTTGCATCCGTCAATTCAACCACGCGCGTTTCCTGGGCGTCTTTATTGACTCCCGTCTACAGTGGCGAAATACTGTAGACGAGATTGTTTCATCTATATCTTCTCGTCTCAATGTGATCCGTAGAACTGCACGTGAGCAATGGGGAAACCATCCTTCTTCAATGATCAAACTTCATGAAGCGCTGGTGGTCAGCCGGATAATGTATCAGTTACCTTTAATTTCCCCGTCGGCATCACAACTTGAGCGTCTCGAAGTTGTCCACAGAAAGGGCCTAAGAAGAGCCATTGGAGTTCCCCAGGCGGCTGCGAATAAGGCAGTACTCCATGAGTCCCTATTGAAACCTCTTAGCCTTCTCGCTTCTCAGAGACTATTAATGCATCTTGACCGCTTAGGAGAGACGGTAGCTGGGCGATCCCTTCTCCAGCGGCTCTGCAAGAGATATGAGTCGAAGGCTTACTTGGCACTCAATACTCTTAGTTCTTTAGGCATTAATGTCCGAAGGCAAAGGAAACGGTTGAAACCCCCCTGGTCTTTTCCGACCCTCGACTGTAAGGTCACAATTCCCCATGTGAGCGCAAAGAGCAGCTCTCCTTTGGCAGCAACGCGTTCGCTTGTACTGGAATACTTGGAAACAGAGTATGCCTGCCATCTTCAAATTTTCACGGATGGTTCTGTGGACAAGGTCAAACAAGCTAGCGCAGTGGCTTTTTACATTCTTTCTTTGGACTGTAAGTGGTCCGTACGCTGTACTGCTGTCGTATCCTCCACAACGGCTGAAAGTGTTGCTATTGAGGCGGCGTTACGGAAGTTAGGGTCTTGTCCGGCTCAATCTGTTGTCATCCTAACTGATTCAAAATCTGCCCTTCAGAGGTTAGAGCGCGGATTCCCTACTGACGTCTTGTCTCTAAGCTCTCTGCGCTTGGCGCAGAATCTGCACAGCGGAGGCTTTACTCTACATTTCCAGTGGGTGCCCTCTCACATAGGAGTCAACGGTAATGAGGTGGCAGACAGTCTCGCCCATAAAGCTCTCTCAAATACTCCATCAAAAAAGTACCTCAAGATGGGAAAAGTCTTTGCAGGAAAACGGTGCTCGATCACTTCAGTACCCTGTGGAGTGCGTCCCACGAGTCATGTGTGACCAAGGGACTGAGAAGATCTCAGGCGACTCTTCTCCATTGAATTCGCAGGGCCTCTGCTCGCACTCCTGCATGGATGCATAAGACCGGCATAGCATCGTCTCCGCTCTGCTCTTTGTGTGGTGTGTGCGGGGATATCGAACATTATATTATGTACTGCCCAGAGTACAACGCGGAGAGGCATGTGATATTCGCTTCCTTCAAGAAGACAGGAACCCGTCAGAGCACAGTGCAGGACATTGTCTCCTCGAGTGGAAACCAGACATGCAGAAGGCAGGCTGCACGCCTTCTTTTAACATTTCGGCAGAACACGGATCTTGTTTTTAAATGGTGACAGCAGGAACGGACTATGGACTACTGTGATTGAATGTGTGAGTAGATGGTGTCTTCCGGAGTGGACTACTTTATACTGTGAGTGAATGTGTGTATGGAGTGTGGCACTACAATCGCCTATGGTCTACTGTGGCTGAATATGTGCATTGATGGTGACTTCTGGAGTGGACTGTGATGTGAACTGTGTGGATTGATTGTGTGCATAGATGGTGACTGCGGGACAGAATGTGTGCTATTATAAGAGACTGTGCGCTTAGCGGGGTAGGTGCAGCATTTTTAATATCGAAGGGACGCTGCGGTGGAGCAATTGCCGGCAGAAAAAGCAAGGCTCACCCCACCTGTAGCATTCAACACCTCAACTCAACTCAACTCAACTGGCAACTCGGGATGGAGGATTTGCAGTAGCAGAAAAATTTCTTGCAAAATTTCTGGAGAATTTAAAATGAATCAATATAAAGAAACGAAAAAAATCCGGCGCAATTTATGTAAACCGTTTGTTCTAGATCGGGTTGCCGACCAGCCCGGTTACAAGTAATTTGTCGTTTCCGAGGAGTATTAAAAATTTTGCACTTCCATCGAAAGAGGAATTGCTATTCTACATGTCTTGTAGTTTCGCGCCGCACTACACCGGTAATCGACATTGCTTTCGCTATATCGAGTTAAAAAAACACGAATGAAACGAATTCACGATGACACAACGGCGTATAATTGCACCGCGAACGGTTTTCCTCCCGGTCATGATTAGTAAGTCGCTACCACCAGCGCCTACGCCTTGTTCAGGGCGCTTGTAAGCAGTTTTGCTAACTCTGCCCGCTTTATTCACCGTTCGCCGCCTATACACAGCTGACGGATATAGGACTATGGGTCAGTATTTACCGTTGACATGTGCATAATTCGTCGCACAGCTTTTCTTCAGTTTTCTTGGTTCCTTTGTTTCGATCAATACCTACAACGCCTTTCCTCAAAACATGAAAATAAGTAAAAATGTAAGGAAAGGGTTGGACTGCACCTTCTTAGCTGTATTGCTTTTAAAGCGTTAACACAGAAACTTCGAATGCTGGCGATACCGATGTCGAATGTTCGCATTTCCTCGCCGCTTTACTGGCGCTGCTTTTGAGCGATAAGGAGAGCCAAGTTTGAGAGCCAGGTGGAGCGAGCCATCAACAACAACTGCGAAACGCCCGCGACGACACCGTTTGATGCTGTTTGTGCGGAGAAGTGAGGCCTTGCTGCGTTTACCTAAGGGAGCTCAAGATGAAGATAAAAAATAGCAAGTGGTAAACCTGCTCATCCTTGAATCATTTCCTTCGGGTAAACAGCGTATCTGGATGTCGTAAATAGCAGCGGTGACGACAGGGTCTCGGACGGCGCCTTGGGGTCCGGATTCGGGGGAAATAAAAAGAGAAAGCACAATAAGAGAAAAGCGAGCAAGCAAGCGCCTGGAGGCAGTGCATCCGCTAAAGTAGCAGTGGTGATGCAGCAATCCTCGCTAAGGAAGAGGAGAGAATCAGAAATACATAAAAGTAATTGATGGAAGATCCAATCAAGTTGGTGTTTCTTTCACCAATGCTACCAAGTTAGCTATTTTCTCTCCTCCACCCGTGGGCCCCACTCCGATTTCCTCTTTCCGTGCCGGGGCGTCTTTTCTTTCACCGTAATGCTGGGAACCATGTTCTAAGTGCATACTTTCCTGCGTTAAGTCTCGAATGTCGATAGCATATATTTAGGTTAAAGCGCTCAACTCGTTGACATTAAAACGTCAAAGAGAAGAACAAATCGTGTAAAACTGACGAAGCAGAGTAGGATGTAATTTATTTTCCATAGGCCATGGAACTCCTTTCCCGAGAAATCTGTTTATTTCGCCACGCTTTATGTTTTCACTTTAGTGATCCCCATCCCCTTCGAAGCCACGGTTGCTGTCGACATCAGCTCGAGACAAAGCTGCAATATCAAGGGTAGCTACGCAGGCCAACCTGCCTCAGGACAGCGGCAAGACGCTGTGGGATAAAAAGGAACGGCAAGACAGAGGAAACGTATAAAGAAGGGTGAAAGGAAAGCGCGAGTTAAAATGTGGTAGGGGCTGAAAGCGGCGGCCGCCAATATTAGAGCAACATGCGCACACTGTTCCAAAGCTCGTAACTAAAGTGAGACGGATAGCTCCTTCTTCAATTTGTCTTTCTCGTCGCCTCTTTTCTCGTTCAGGTTTGTTCTTTTTTGTGTACTCTATTCAGGCCACATCTTATTGGCAAAGTGCCGGCACCTCCAGGGGATCTATGTACTTACGGTTAGCCAGAGGCCGTGACAACCCAACGACTCACCTAGGAGAAAGGTCGCCCATATTGGTTCTGCTTAGTGTCGTGCCAGCAGTAAAGACAGACGAGCTTAAGGGGAAAAGGGAAAGCAAGGAGGCATAAACACTTAATCGGGAAAACGAAGAAAGTGGTGAGGAAAGGAATTGCAGAAGCAGTTTTCGTTTGGCGGCCGCACGAAAAGAATACGCGGGATGACACGGCAATGTGAACGCCATCGTGCAAAAACACGAAAGGACAAATGAAAGGGAAGCATGCTGAGGGATAAGGGAAAATGGGAAAATGGTATATAGCGGGAAAGGGGAAGAGGCTGCAGCACTGGAGCTTCAGTGATGATGGCGACAGGTTCCAGTTAGCGCCAACACTCGAAAGGCAAAGACAAAACGGCATTGAGTACGATGAAGCAATTCTGCACTTTCTATTTTTTCGTTCTATCGTAATTCTATTTGCCCTTCCTATTTTCTTAGGTACAGTAGACGGAGCTGACGGCGCTGCCACTCATGCTGCTTATATCAGGGGACCGCGGTTTACTAAGGCAAGGCGGTGAAAAGGAAAAACGCTGTTAGAATTTATGTGTTGAAAAAAATGAAATAAATTGTTCAACACGAAAAGACTCATCTGGAAAACATGAACTGAGGAACCCAGCACTCCGTTCATGAAGCGACAACAAACACAGACAATAATGCGCTCCAAAAAATGTTTTTGAAATAAAACCGAAACAGTGTTGCAGACCTTTCCCTTGGTTCTCATCAAACAATAGAAGGTTAAATTTAGTTCTATTCCAAGCCGCCCTCGTTAGAGCAGAACGAGAAACAATAGCTGTTATGACGCAATTTAATCAGGGATTCTGCTTCGAAGCAGACTGCGTGGCGTGTCCAGCAGACCAATTCGATACATAATGTATAAATTCATTCTGAAATGTACCGTACCTTGATTGGGTTATCTCATCAGGGGCTGACAGCATGAGCTATTTGGTGTGGTCGAAAAATTAGAGCAAACAAAAAATGACAAAACATCAAATCATTCTAAGAAAATTCTGATACATCCTCTTACAATGGGATATTGATTTTTATAGCCATTTTCTCACTTTGTCACGACGAAAAAAAATACGTATAGAAATATTCATTGCGGAAGGAAACAGTGACCGAAACGAAGGGATCTCTTTTTATTTAATTTCTACTTTTCATCATTGGGAGAATAATTAATATAGAAGAAAAAACAACCTCATGCCACCAGTGGGATCCGGCCGGTGCTTGTTTTTCTTCAACTTTTATTGATCTCCCGTTGATTTAAAATCACAAATTAAAAAAAGGCATCCCCTATGCTTCTTGGTTTCGGTGACTGTTGGCTTTAGTCATGTATGTCGTAACGAATACATCTTTCCATTCTCTTGTCAGCTGACTAGGAAAATATTGGAATTATTAATAACAAATCGAAGTATACAGTAGCAACCAATAACTGCAGCAATATAGAATTAATACAACGATCGAAATATCAGCAATATTCTGAAAGGAGTAAATAAAAATCGTAATTTCCCATGAGCGCCCGCATATTCTCCGAGAGGCAGTTTCACTTTCTTTTGCAGGAAACTGTTTGATTTATTTTAAATTACATATAAAAATCACGCTTCCTTTTTGTCATGCAAGTTGCAGAAGTATATCTGTGACGCGAAATACTTTAACAGCTGTACAGAATCGCTTGAGATGCAGAGCACGTTCATTAGAGCACACGATCCGCGGCTTACCATGGGAGAAAATATCTGATGCAGTCGCGTAGCGACTGATAAGCATGAACTATCTGACCTCTAGGTTTCTACGCTTATAAACGGTCATACCAAACACCCTGCCAAAAGAAACTGTACGGATCCTGCGTAATACGAAGTTGTTGCAGCAGTAATTATAAGCCGTACGAAATGAAATGATTAGTGACGGAGAGCTGACGCAACGCAACAGGCGCTAAAAGAAAAACCCTAAGACCGGATTCTGTCGGATCCGCTAGCTTTTTGCTTAGATCTGGAGTGCGTTTCATTCCCTCAGGCTCTAATCTCTCAACTAAGCGGATGGACACTTCGCGTTCAGGCGCTGTTCAAACAACCCGGCGTTTGGTGGTTTCCGCGCCGCGCATGAGATAGACACTTATCGGAGTAGCTTTGATTCTTGAGTAGGGTAAGCGAATAGCTGTGGCTAAAATAAAGTCAACGAACATTGCCAATGAGGTTGGTTACACAGTGAAGATAAAAGAAACGCTTCAGTCTCCAAACAACTTTGGGGAAACGTCTAAAAGAGAAAACCCCTGCAGAGTGTCCGCTTCTCCCATCATCAAGTGTTTCTCGCTTATTGGGAAGCCGCACAGAACAATGGAGTCCCTATCTTTTCTAAATCGCTGCTATATTGACTCTGGTGGGAAATCATTACGCAGATATTGGTTTTTTTAAACCTTAACACCTTCCTGCGTTTGTACTAGAGATACGGAGAAAGGAAAAAGGAAAAGTTTAAAGTACACGAACAGAACACCGGGATCGGCAGCCTTCTTTGTACAGTGAGGGGAAGAGATGCACACCGAACTCTTTCCAAAATCCTGTTTTTCCAAAGGATGGCGCACAATCCATGGAAGAGATAACGCGTGGAGAGCGGCATTTTATTACCTCTCCTGGAAAAATGGTGGTGCAATCGATTTTCTTGGTTATGCTCTTGTCTACTAGCTCGGTTCCTTTGGTCTGCAAACAGTGGGCCTACTGTCTGATAGCACTGCAGATTTTGCGAGATGCTCGCCTCCGAACAGCTGACTTTCTCTCTCATTTAGTCGTTCAGATCTGCACATCGACTCTCGATTCCTGTTAGCGAGATCCTGCGTGCTGACTTACGTGCAGTTAAAGGGACGGGTTTACCGTCAAAACCAAAAAGTGGTTTGTATGCTTTGTATGCATTTCGGAAAAGAAGGATGTTTGCTATATATTTACACGAACACGGTTCTTTTCTTGAACACCCTTCTTTTTTACGCTTTTTTCCCAACCAAACTTCATCCGCTCTTTCGTGCTAGCAGGTGGCGACTGAATCAATGTTGAACGCAAAACAACTGTGTAAGAGTTCCTTTTTACCGGCGAACATATTCTGTATTGACCGGCCTGAGAATTGAGTCCCATATTTGCAGGCTCCACTCTGTCAGGCGTTGATCGAAACAATGTTTTGAAGACAACGAGTTCCTGGGCGACTTGAATGCAGAGATTTTTCATTATTATTACGGCTTTGTCAGGGCGACAGATGTGAAATCATATTCCGTTTCTCTTGAAGTAAACTCGATGTAGAGTGAAAATGCCGGAAAACGGTACATGGCTGCAGATTTCTGCAGTATGCAGGTTGAAAGCAAAAAATAATGTCTGATAGATATTGTAAAGTCGCAGAATGATGATGCGGGGAAATTAAAGCTGCAGGCGTGGTGTCTACGCACTCAGGGCGGGTATAGTAGCCCTGAAAACCTTATTTCAGTTGCGATTCTATCCGCGCGTAGATTTTCACACGGGATACGCTTACTCTGCTCTTGAAGCCGCATAAATCAGCTTTCTAAAACGTGAATGAACTAACCTCCAAAAGGAGATTAAAGCAGGATAGAAACGTATTAGAAAAGAATGGCCCTCGAATCTTATACGATTACTATTTCTGAGCGACAAAGAAGACAGAAGTGCCTGTCACTATATAAGTGATAGGCCGATTATGTGTGCTCAATATCAATAGCTTCTAAAGAAACAGAAACTTCATTCTCTCGACATTTTTTTCTATGCCAAGAAGAATCATTTTGGCGCAACTTACGCAGAAATTCGACAAAACAGGTGCAAAAAGTGGTGGCCAGGGCTCTGCACTTGCGCAAATGTTAAGCCTACTCGATTCCTTCTTCTGGTGTCACTGCGGGAGAATGGCAGCTGGAGCTGGCGGTTTAAACCGTCGTTAAGTCAGCCACCCAGCCGCTGACTGTAAACCGTGGATGTAAGATGGGGGAAGAGTTCCAAGCATTGCCCCGCTTTCGTTGAATGTGTAATGACTTATGCAAGAGCCTCTTATCCAGGCGCGACTTGGTATCCGGCACTATAGTTCCATCGAGGTCAGTCTTGCCACATGCCTCGCAGCGTTCGGCCACCGCGCTTTGATCCCTGTCCATTCCTTTTACACGCGCATTGTTCTGGTTCAATCTTTCGGGAAGTTCTTGGCTACGCCAATGTCGGCCGCTGTGCACATCAAGCAAGTGGTCTTTTATACCAAACCTTGGACCTTCTCTTTTGGGTTCCTCTCTTATGCGTGGGGGAGGAAGCGTTCGTTCGTTGAGCTCGGTTTGCGCGTCGTTTTTATTTCTTACTTTTCGATAATACGGTTTATGTTTCACAGACGCTTTTTACATAAGGAATGCAAAAGCGTTTTTGCCGATGGCATGTACTTTGGACAGAGGGGCAATTATTTTGTTTTTGTTGAGTCCTTTCTCGACTCAGTGGAACCTCAGCAGTCATACTGGCATTGCGGAATCAGAGTGTAGAAGAGCCTGATGTCAAAATTCTGGAAGATATATATGGCAACCGCAAAGCTATCATTTTCCTCCAAAAAGTAAGCAATAAAATTACAATAAGGAAGGGCGTCAGGCAAGGAGACACGATCTCGCCAATGCTATTCACCGCCTGTTTACAGGAGGTGTTACGAGGCCTGAGTTGGGAACAGTTGGGGATAAGAGGTAATGATGATGATAATGAAATTTTATGGCGCAAGGGCATATATGGCCAAAGAGCACCATGGCACAAGGTAGTTTCAATTACTCAAGATGGGGTTCAAAGGACCATTTTACAAACATTTCACCCCTGATTAGCCGAGCACCAGGCCAGGGGAAACCTTGTACGTATTGTATCACCGTTGGGTACTGGGGATCGAACCCCGCAGTTCCCACATGCGAGGCGGATGCTCAACCACTCGGCCACCGCTGCAGCACATTAGAGTTAAAGAATATTCTGCAATTCGCTCATAAAATTGCCTTGCTGAGTCACTCAGGAGATGAACTGCAAAGCATGATCAATGATTTAGACTGGCAGGGCATATCTGTGTGTCTAAGAATTAACATGCAGAAAACCAAAGTAATATTCAACAGTCTTGCAAGGAAACAGCTCTTCACAATTGGAAGCGAGGTGCGAGATGTGGTAAAGGAATACGTCTACTTCCCAAGCAGCACAGGCAATTGGCCCAACATTGGAACCCCATTGGCAAAGGCCGGCCCTACAAAGGACCAGGATGGAACAATCACAATCCAGTTGCAATACTGGGCCGATTACCTGTGCTGCTTGGGAATTAGGGCAGGCAGTGACAGCTGATTCGGGTCATGAGAGGAAAATAACTAGAAGGATAAGAATGAGCTGGAGCGCATATGGCAGGTTCTCTCAGATCATCAATAGCAGTATACTAATATTCCTCAAGAGGAAAGTGTACAACAGCATAATCTTACCGGTAGTCACCAAGGGGGCAGAAACGTGGAGGCTAACGAAAAGGGTTTAGCTTAAGTTAATGACAACACAGCGAGCCATGGAAAGAAAAATGATAGGTGTAACGTTAAGAGACCGGAAGCGGGCACAGTGGGTGAGGGAACAAACTCGGCTTAATGATATCCTAGTCAACATTAAGAGGAAGAAATGAGCTTGGGCAGGGCATGTGATGCGAAGGCAAGATAACCGCTGGTCCAAGAGAGGCCAAGCGTAGCAGGGGGCGGCAGGAGGTTAGGTGGACAGATGAGATTAAGAAGTTCGCAGGCATAGGGTGGGCTCATCTGGCAAAGGAGAGTGTTAATGGGCGAGGCATGGGAGAGGCCTTTGCCCTGCAGAGGGTGTAGTCAGGCTGATGAGGATGTTGAAGTTTTCCATTCCAGATCAAGCGCTGAATGAAGAAAGTGGGGTACCTTTTTTTAAGATCAGAGAGAATTCGGTTATTTTCGCTTATTTTTTTCTCTGGAAAGGAGCAGATGGTGTCTGCTCTCTTCAATAAAGATCTTACGAGCGACGCCCTGTGGCTTCTGGGGTGGCTGGAGACAAATTGGAGGTACCAGACCCTGTGGGCTGGTTTTCTGTGCACCGATAACCGTAAAACGTTTTCGTGCCTTGTGAGTTGAACGTCAAGAAATGGAAGGCTTCCCTGGTGTTGGCGCTCGACGGTAATCTGTATGGCTGGTTTGGCGGCATTTAGGTAAGGCTGGTGGTTTCTATTTGAAAGTATTTACCACACACAAGCAATTGTCTACGTCACGTAGGAACAACACTGCGAACATACAACTACATAAAAGACTTCCTCACAGACAGGGAAGCGATACTGAAGTTTCAGGATGCAAAGTCAGCACCAATCAAAATAGGGGGGTCTGGCACGCCACAACGGGCAGTACTATCCCCATTTCTTTTCAATATAGCAATGAGAGGGCTACCACTCCTCCTCAATAAAATTAGCAACCTCAAATTTAGCTAGTACATAGATGATATAAATATTTGGATCAGCGAACCTGGTACATTCGAGGCCAGATATAAGCTACAGCAAGCTGCGGACATCATTGTTGAATATTCCAAAAAGAGAGGGCTAGCCTGCTCTCCTCAGAAATCAGAGGTTCTAGTGTACACCAAAGGCATATACGGACCTAAGCCGGAGATAAACATCATAGTAGAAGGCCGCAGGGTTCCCAGAGTTGAGGAAATCAGAATCCTTGGTTTCTTCATCAATTCCAAAGGCAATAACGCTAGCACAATAAAGAAACTAGAGCAGTATAGAGATAAGATAGCAGGGTTAATCAGAAGGATAGCCACCAAAGGAATGGGGTTGAAAGAGCGTAACTTGCTTAGGCTCACGAAGGCGTTCATCACAAGCAGGATCTGCTACGCCACCCCCTACATGGAACTTAACAAAGGGGAGGTAGACAGACTGAATATAATCATTAGGAAAAGTGTAAAAAGAGCCCTCAGTCTACCCGTAAATACCTCCACTGAAGAACTTGAAAAAATGGGGGTTCATAACACATGGGCGGAGCTTAAAGAAGCAGTTAGAATTTCACAGCTTGAGCGACTTAGCAAAACCCGGACAGGTAGGAAAATTATGGCCTGGGTGGGGGTAGAGCCTGACAGCAAAATAGAAGGCAAGGTAGAGATACCTCTCGACGTCAGGTCCAAAATAAAAATTCCCCCCCCCCCCCCATAAAGAAAAACATGCACCCTCAGTTCAACAAAGAAGACAACATAGAGCGAGGCTATGGTTAAAAAGTTCAGAGAATTGCCTGCCGAGGAGGTAGCATACGTAGATGCCGCTGGGGGACCAGAGGCGGCTGCGGTTTCGGCCATTGTAGACGGTCAGGAAAAACCCCTGATCACAGCCTCAGTCAGAACCCAGAACACAGAAACTGCTGAAGAAGTGGCGGTGGCGCTCGCCCTGGCAGGATCTAATGCAGGATACATTCTTTGCGACAGTAAGTCCGCTGTCAGAAATTTTAGTAAGGGCTTGGTCTCTTGGGAAGCCATACGCATTCTGGACAGCGTGCCAAAACACAGGTTCGCTGCACTATTCTGGATACCAGCACATGAGGAAATAGCTGGTAACGAGGCCGCTTACCTGCTAGCCCGAGTAACCTACATCCGGGCAGCAGCGGAGCAACCCATCTGCAATAATCTTAAGGATGCCCCAATCACATACAAGGAAATTACGGATAATTACAAATTAGAAAGAAGAGTATACCCTCCTCCGAACGTATCCCTTAGTCACAAAGAGGCTTACATCTGGAGGAGGGTCCAGGCAGGGGTATGCATATCGCCAGCCAAAATTGCTAAAAACCCAGATGACGAAAAATGCATCGACTGTGGGGCAAGGGGTACGCTAAACCACATTACTTGGGAATGTCTTAGCTCACCAGGGGCTAAACAAGACATAACTAGTTTTGAAGCCTGGGAAGCGCTGCTGCGGAGCGAGGACCCCAACGCACAGCGCAAAGCAACCAGCATGGCGGCTGAGGCCGTGAAGCATCAGCTACACCGCCCTCAGCCGAGGGCCTCTCCTCCTGATCGGGCTTAGGCTTTGGCCGAGCCTGAGAGTGGGTAGGGAGACCACCATCTGCCGGAAATAAAGTTTTTCTGAACTGAACTGAACTGTGCGGGGACTGAAGGTGCGAAGCGCCCTCCTCTCGATGTCCTCTATGGTTAAATTAGCCACTGTGACAGAAATGAACGCCCCCATAGGTGCTCCTGTAGTTTGCTCGAAAAGTTTTCCGTGAAACGTTAAAAATAGGTACTGCGGAGAAAAAAAATCAAGAAGGTCGTATACCCCGTGAATGCCCAGTACTGTTCCCTCGTGCAGAGTTGGGTCGTAGAGTAGTACGCCTCGAGCAACGGACACTGCCAGGGGCACTGGAACGCTGGTGAATAGTGACACCACGTCAAAGGAGGCCAAGCTCAAGTCATCCTCCCTCCCTCTTACATCCGCTGTCTACGGTGAGCGATCCGGCGGCTGACTTTAGTAGGGCTTAAAAAGCAAGCTGCTACTCGCCCGCAGTCGCACCTGACCAAGGAATCCAGTATGTCCTTAAACGGCGTGTTATTTCTTTTTGATAGGTGTTCTTATCTACCTTTAATTAAATTCCTTTCCCAACCAGACAGACCTCTGTCGAATGCTGTCTTTTGAACGGCTAAGCCCTTCCAAGCATTAATTGAAAGTGACACCGCCCAGAGGTTTGCTTTTTAACCGATGTTTTTACCTATCGACTTTGTGCAAAATGAAAAGAAGGAATCGTGATTACCGAGAAGCAACTCGTTGCTGGATTTCATTCAGTGAGAATTACCTCCTTATTAAAGAGGTTACACTCATTAGAACAAATATACACAGACTAATCATTAAGAAATCTGTAATAAACCTCAATGCCAAATACTTTTAATTTTATCTTCAAATACTTCGGTGCATTTCTTGCTTCCTGCAGCTAAAATTAGCTACATTTAATTATCCGCGCGATAAGGAACTAACCTGTATGCCATTCTGCTCGCCTAGGTGGCATTCTGCGCATATTGCAAAAACCTGCCTTTCTAGCAGAGATTTGGCCAGGTGAATTCTTATCAATCTCACGTTGGTAGAGAAAGAAATCAGTTCTTATCCTTACAAATTAATGTAGTTCTGACGTGAAAGCTTACATTTGCTTCGAAGATTTTAAAGTGACGCGTAATGCTACTAGCGGCAATGACAGAGGTTTTAGAGAGGTATTCAGACATAATCTTTCGCAAAGAGGTAATGTTTTTATTTATACAGCGCATGGACTCCATCAGGGTTTCTAGATATTGACACGAATCAGTAGAGAAAAGTTACACGTAATAATAGTATAGTTTATGCGCTCACCATCATTACAACATTTCGCTCCGCTTAGGCACTCTTGCGCTTGTCTGCGGCGCTAGAAGAGTGCAAGAATGCCCCTGTTCTCACGGTACTTTCCGTGCAATCAAATAATTCGCATGACAATTATGGCACAAAAAATTTGTAATGCTTGTCTGTTTGTGCCCAATAAAACTGGCACACGGATTTATTGCTTTGTTTTGTAGCAAGTTTGGAGAAGATTATCTCAAATGATCGCAGACTTAACCCACTGCATGAAGATGGTTCGAGATTATCGTAACTACTTTCCGCACCTTATCTCGGAAGTTCTTTGCCGAGCTTCAAATAATAGGGACGAGAGTGACGGAGTTGATGTTTTTCGACGGTCGTCGAGCACACTTGTTGCTATCGCCGCCGCTATGTTGGTCAGTTCTTCTTGGGCGCAAGTAAGCCATATAACTTTCTTTTGGAAGCTTTTAGGAACATTTTTGGGTTTTTGACTGCCATCAACTATACGTGAGAACAATATGAACAGTAAAGTTTGTTAAAGACGAGCGTCATATTTCATTTATCACTCTACAGAGCGGGAGAAATCTTTCCATCAAGAAATAGTGCAAATCTGGCTGAAGCTTCTCCTCAAAACACATTTAGCAGATACAGCATATACTGAGAGGACATGTGAACAGACCTGTTCATTTCTTAATCTATCATCTTTGAGCACGCAATTTACCTTTTTTTTATTCCATCAACATTGCCATGTTCATTTCGTATTTGGTTGAAATAGTAGGGAAGAAATTGCCATTATAAGGTCCTCATTATTTTTCATATTTGTGTTTACTTTGGAGACACTGAAACTTTCTGTTTTCTTTAATGTTAACATGCTATTAGTCTTCCTGGCCTGAAAACTATTATAGAGTAGACCTGGTGTAAACTTTGACCTAAGAAAATTTTCATTTGGCAGCAGATATGCTGCTAAATATAATTTTTTTCTTTTTAACCTGTATCACTAAACCATACAGTAGACTTTGGACGCATTCAATCCTGCGCATAATTTTATTTTGCATGGTTTCTGGTGGCGAGATGCGGTGGTCACCACTGCGCGGGCGGGGCAGAGAATGTAACTTGCGCAACGCAGTGTGGCCTGTTCTCATGGACGTCTCTGTGTGCTCTAAGCTTGCGCGTTTTTTTTTTTTTGAGTTTCGTGACAAAAAAGCGGTTACCCACCGCGGTGGTTCAGTGGTTAGGGCACTCGGCTACTGATCCGGAGTACCCGGGTTCGAAGCCGGCCGCGGCGGCAGCATTTCGATGGAGGCGAAACGCTAAGGCGCCCGTGTGCTGTGCGATGTCAGTGCACGTTAAAGATACCCAGGTGGTCAAAATTATTCCGGATAAAGCACCTACCGGAGAGAGCTGGGAGGCTGCCCTGCTTGGCTGCTCTACGTTAGAGAGCCAAAGAGCCCTCGTCGCTAGGGCCCGAGCTGCCGCGGAAGCCACAGGGGTCCGGGACTAGGGACCTCTCCTAGAATTTGTAAAGGGCTGGCTAGTAAGGCCAGTTCGCACTCTCTCCTGTAAATAGCCTTGAATAAATTTTTTCCACCACCACCACCCTCCACCACGGCACCTCTCTCTTCCTTTCACTCCCTCCTTTTTTCCCTCCCCTCGGCGCGGTTCAGATGTCCACCCACCGAGATGTGAAACAGATACTGTGCCATTGCCTTTCCAATTTATTATTATTATTATTATTATTATTATTATTATTATTATTATTATTATTATTATTATTATTATTATTATTATTATTATTATTATTATTATTATTATTATTATTATTATTATTATTATTATTATTATTATTAAGAAAAGAGCGGCGAAAGTATTAGCGTTGTAGAAATTCTCAACACTGATATCAATATTAGTACCGGCCAGCTACCGGTCTTTATACTGAATCACACGGTAATTTGTATGTGAACAGCTTGCTTTCGGACGTCTGCAAACACCGGTAGAGAGAGACAGCAAACACCTTTACTTCACTATATCTCAAATTCAAATTTTTTGACAATTTGTGGTGCGGTGGCTCAGCGGTTGGGGCGCTCGGCTACTGATCCGGAGTCCCCGGGTTCGAACCCGACCACGGCGGCTGCGTTTTTATGGAGGAAAAACGGTAAGGCGTCCGTGTGCTGTGCGATGTCAGTGCACGTTAAAGATCCCCTGGTGGTCGAAATTATTCCGGAGCCCTCCACTACGGCACCTCTTCTTCCTTTCTTCTTTCACTCCCTCCTTTATCCCTTCTCTTACGGCGCGGTTCAGGTGTCCGCCGATATATGAGACAGATACTGCGCCATTTCCTTTCCCCCAAAACCAATTATTATTAATATTATTAAACTTTTGAACAGTTAGTGGTGGGCTTTCCTGAAACTCCTATGCTTTTCTAATATGTATTAACGTACCAGTAACACTAATATTCGCCAGGGATTCATGTAGTCTTTTTTGACTTCCTTTCTTGAATAACGGTCTAACAAAAATATTTTAGGTTTTCGGGTATTGTTCCTGCAATCCAGGCAACAATACTTATAGCTAGGATAAGTTTCTTGGGCTCTTTGGCGACCCTATGAATGTCTCTTGGCCTTACGCCATCTATTCTTCAAGTCTACCGACTGGTACTCAAGAATCGCAATGTTCCACAGGTAATTTTCTCAGTGCGCTGAGTTGAGGGTTGAGGCAATACCATTTTTTCCGGCTGTGTTATTCCGCGCTGCAACCCTCATATTTCAAGCCTATCTTCAAATCTACCTGCGTGCTTCTAAGGATTCTTTTAATTCCTGAAGTTTGCTTTATTTTGTCACTACGTTATTTCCGGTTTTTACACATGACCTGATTTAAAACTTCAGTTGTCATTTGTGTTCTCTTTGATGAGTGAAAATTTGTATAGAGAATTCCGCTTTTGGGCTAATCTAAGTTTGACAGTCAACTTATAGTAAATTTTTCTTCCTTGCAAGGCCTTGTCGTCAGGATCGTGTTTACAGCGGTTCGATATCTCGTTTTTATCAATGTAATGTTTTGTAGCGATAGCTACATTGATAGGGTTTTTTTATTAAAATAATAGTAAAAAGGAAGGAAAAAATTTTTACTATCCCCGGCATCTGCCATCAATACTGAAGCACCTGAGCTGGGGCAGCGGAAATAAAGGATAGCAGGCAGAATGGAGAAACTAAATGAAAGTGGTGAAAGAGAGGATGGGGGACGATAGCTACATTACGGCAGCATTTCGAGCCTTCAGCATGGCGGCGCCGCCAGCCTGTGGCTGTGTCGCCACTCTGTCACGTGGTGCGGAGCAGCTGCCGGCGGCGCGGCGCCGCGGCTGATCACTTGGTTCGTCACGTGGTTGGTCACGTGACCAAGTTCCACACGGTCAGCTCTAGCTATCGCGTCACTCCAGGTTTAACCAGAGCTAAACCACCGCCAATCTTTTTTACCCTTTCCGATGTATTCTTTTGTTCTTAAGAGGCATTCGCTTTAATATCCTCTTATTACAGGCTTTAAAATACCTGCCCGATTTCTTTTTAAGTGACCTCTCATGTATTTCCTAAGAGAGCTTAGTTGAGGAGCATAATTTACACATTGCAGTACGCATTGAATAGCGTACATTGCTTCCTTGATTTGCTAATATTGAAGCATTTTATGTGGCACTGTCCCACCTATACCTAATCTTTTTGTTGGTAACAGACAAAAATACGCCTACGTTGGCAAGCATAAAATTTGCCTATTGACTGCTTTATAGAAAATGGTCGGCATAAATTGGTCTTTTTGGCTTAAAACAAGTCCCGTCACTAACGGCTTATGCTTTTCACAGACTGCTGACTTAATATCTACAGGGTGGTGACAAACAGCTAGGAAAACTTAAGCAGTTCTGTAATCCAACGCTCAGCTCACTTTTAACATATAGTAGGAGAGACTGAGGCATGCAGAGATAATTCTTTAAAAGTTCTGCAGCGAAAAAAATTAAGCGGACATTGTTATTGATGCGACAAAATGTGGGAGCATGTAATTTGTCGCTTGTGAGTTTCTTGCTGAATAATGGGACAGTGCAGCGTTTGTTCAAATCTCCCGCTATTCCGTTCCGCTTCAAGCGCGTCAGATGGCGCTTCATTCTGTCCTTTTTTCCACGTTGTTCTGAAGCGGCTAAAAGCTTATGATAGCGACGTTCTCCCATGCACAGCGTGAGGGGCAGCGATGGCAGTTGATGTAGACATTGAACCTTTTTTCGACAGTGTGTTTTCTAGCGGATGAAACTTGGTGAAGACAACGACGTCCGAAGCACCGAGAGAAACACTGGAAGTGTAACCCACGGCATAGTAGGCTGTGGCTATGGCTTAGTAATCTCAGACAGTGCCCAGAGAGGCTGATTGGTTCTTGCTGCAAAATCTTTTCTTTTATTTACATTCCAAGAGTGTTTGACTAGTCCAACAGATGGCAGATTTTCGCTCCAAGGACGCTTTTATGTTATTGCATGAAAGACACGCAGAGAACCGGCACAAACGAGCGACCTGCGCATTTTTGTAGTGATACCTACATTACGGCAGCATTTCGAGCCTTCAGCGTGGCGGCGCCGTGGCGGTGGCGGCCCTGTCACCCTGTGGCTGCGCCGCCACAGTGTGGCTGCACTGCCACCCTGTGGCGGCCGCCACGCTGTCGCGGGGTTGGTCACGTGGTGCGGAGCCGCTGCCGGCGGCGCGGCGCCGTGGCTGATCACGTGCTTCGTCTTGTGGTTGGTCACGTGACCAAGTTCCACTCGGCCCGCTGTAGCTATCGCGTCACGGCAGGTTTAACCAGAACTAAACCACCGTCAATTTTTGTTAGGTCATCATTACTGGTTGTCTTCTTCCTCAGTTTGGTGCGCTGCGGGATCTCAATGCAATCATGGATCACCTCAGCCCCACCTACAGCACATTTAAAACAAGCAATGAAGCAAGCGGAACCTAATATCATAACAATGGCTGGTTTTCCATGATCGTATGCAATGTGGAAAGCCGATAGGGCGCAAAGCATCATAAAATAGCCCTTTTTATTTCAGAAGCACAATTGCAAATTCCTTCCTGTCTTTCTGTATTCTTATATTTTATATTGCAACTGTCCCAGGTTCAGTACCCAGGATCACGTCGCTCATTTTACAATTCTCAAGACTGTACACAGAGTTGGGCGGCATAAGAATTTCAATATACTTTCGTGATCACCCCAAGGAAGAGGACGCCAGCGCTGAGGGAATGGTCATGTGAGACGAGCTTTTAAGGCCGATGCACCGAAACGACGAGTATAACATTCCCTCGCTGCTTCGAGCATGCAGTCTGCTTACGCATTCGGGCTTATTGAAAGAGAATTCACCTCCCTCCTTTGGCTTTGTGTGCAAGCGTTCTCTTCTTTTCCTTTTCTTCCCATCTTTCTTTCTTTCCTTCCTTCTTTCTTTCTTTCTTTCTTTCTTTCTTTCTTTCTTTCTTTCTTCCTTTCTTTCTTTCTTCCTTCCTTCCTTTCCTTCCTTCTTTCCTTCCTTCCTTCCTTCCTTCCTTTCTTTCTTCCTTTGCTTCTTTCTTTCTTCATTTCTTTCCATCCTTTTTCTTTCTTGCTTCCTTTATTTATTTCTTTCTTTCTAATTTTCGATTTTATAAAACCAATTTTCAATTTTTCCCGTCTTTCTTTCTACGGTCCTCTTCGTGCTTCCAAGGCGTTTACAAACAGGGCCCCAAAACGCGCCGACGCTTCAATATAGGTCAGCAATACCTCTGAGTAGCGTGGTGTGCGATGAAATGGAAAGGCGCGTTTGGGAATGCAAAGACGTAGCCGCGATTGCTTTCTTCATATTGGCACTGAGTTTGCCAAATTTCCAAGCTTGTTTTCGCTTCCCCGCCCCCAGTCGCCCTGCCCTTCTTTTTATTTCTGACATGGTCACATGGATTAATATCCCCAGGTGGTCGATATTATTCCGTACTCCTCCACTACGGCGCCCATTTCTGTCTTCCTTCTTTTACTCCCACCTTTCCCCCTTCCCTTACGGCTCGGTGGAGGTGTGCACAGAGATGTCAGACAGTTACTGCGCCATGTCCTTTCCTCAAACACCACTAATTTATTTTTGCCTTCTTTTTTAGCTGCTTTTTTTATTATCCCGAATAGAGAAGAATATGCCTTAGGCAGCAAGCGGTGGTCTTCTCAAAGTGCGTTGTGGAGTTTGTTGGCGCCGTCATATAGCTAGCTGTGCTCAGTGATGTTGAATATAACGGAAACATTGAAAGCACGCGAAATCTGGCAAGCGGATCGGTTAGGAAGAAAGGGGTACAGAGCAGGACTGTTGCAAATAGTATGCGGAGTGAAATGAGTGCTCATATGAATGCGCGTGTTTTCCATGTCTGCCTACTCCCTATCGCGCTTTGATGGCTCCAAGGAAACCTGATACCTGGCATGCTTGGATTTGCAGAACCCAGACGAACGGCTGTAAAACATCAAGTTGGAATATTTGCACCCTCCTCTGCGTCTTCAACAGCTCCCTTTCTTTCCTTTCTGTTCTTCATTTTGTGTGTACGTGTAGCCGCTTTCAACACAGGGGCGAGCCTGGGCGAGAAAGGTCCTCCTGTAGGAAACACGGAAGGTACAAAGAAAGGCGACCGTGGCACACAGGTTGAGAAGGAGGAAAGAGCGCCTGGTTAAGATCGCTCGACGGAGCGGAAGCGATAACGCCGAAAATTTCAAAAGCTTTCTCTTCACTCCTGGAACTCCGCCTTCGGAATTCTTGATGCCGCGTTGGATACCAAGGCCTTTCCTTTCTCCTCCTCTCCATCTCTCTTCTGTTCTCTGTTATGTCTGTCTACCAGTGAGTGATATTCGTGCATTCCCAGGGCGGATAAGATCTAAAAACTTTCTACCTTCTGTCTTTCTCTCCTTTCATGATACTTTTTTTGTTTGCTAGCGAGCCAGTTTTAACGCGTGAGAATGTCTGGCTCGTCTTTGTGTGCAGCGTTCGCTGCGAGACCTTCACCGCATCCGCCGTCTCCAGATGCAGAAGCCGGATAGAAAGGTTGTAAGGAAGGAGGAGGGAGCTGAGGGGAGTGGAGGAATGAAAGAGGAATGTGCCAAGTTGTGAAGTGCCGTGCACTGGTAAGGTTCAAAGCAAGTGTGCTCTTTCGCGTTCTAATTTTTCTCGTCGGGTTTCGACGCCGCTGAGAGAGACTAGCGAAAGGGTGCCACGTATAAGAAACGGCTGAGGAGGAGGACTGGGAGGAAGTCGTGCTTCTTCATAAGGAACGCTGAAAGCACTTCACCATGGCAGACAGCGGAGAAAAAGAGAACTATAAAAAAGATATAATAAATCTTGGAAGCAGCTCGGCGTGCGACATCAGTACCAGAGACCCCGGAGGAAAGAAGTTTTAATAGCCGGCTTTCGAGGTGTATTAAACGCATGGGGGCTAAAACGAGCATATATTTGATACGTTATTGTTTTAGGCTGCGTTCCGTGCTAAATGTCAGCCCTGTACGTTCACGAAGTGCTTAACTATGTCCGCCTGGCGCCTTCCTTTCCTTCCTTCTCTCTCCTGAAGTCTCTATCTTTTTGTCTCATCCAATGTGCACCGAGAACCAGCTGCACGGTGAAGGAGGGAAAGTGCAGGCAGCACAGTACGCCAGTCTCGTGTTGTTTACGCTCGCGCTGTCGACGAAGCGGGGAATTCTGTCTCTATGCCTGCGAGCTGGCGTCCCACATAAGCCCTGCGGTCGAGGCCTACGAAGAAACGCGAATGGTGTGGCGAAACAAAATAAGCTATAAATACCCGTGTGTGCAGCACGAATCTGCTGCAGAAAAGAGGAGGCTGACATGCATTCGCCAGATATACATCTCCGCCGAGTGTGCGTTTCAGAGGAGCCCTGCGCTGGCTTGCTTCATCTAATTTTCTTATACTAAGAACGCCCCTTCTCCACCCTGCCCCCGTTTTGAGCGCCGGCAAGATAAGCTATAGCTCTCTGCAGAAGAGAGGAGATTCAGCGAAAAGAAACACACGCTTAGCGAAGACCTTTTAACTCCGTTCATTTCTCGAAACCTTTTTATGCACTAACTCAATTCTCTTCGCCCCCGTACAGTAGCTTCTGCCTCGCAACACGCCAACATTGCTACTCACTGGCTCCTTCCCCGCAGTTCACGACTGTTCTTCACGTTGTCTTCAATGTGCATCACGCGCATGTTGTATTCTACTCTCATTTTGCCCCGGGGAGTGAAAAAAGAGAGGGAAATAATTCCGGCGTCCCCTTTATTGCCCAAGAAAAATGCAACCGCACCTGAGGTCACGACAGGCCAAGACCGACTGGCCAGGCTTTAGAGACGTCATCAAACCTTCTCACGAATGTCTCGTTATTGCTTTAAAGAGTGGCATAAAGCGGCGCGTAATTTCATCTGCGTATGCGTGTGCGCCCACCAGACTCATGAGCCAAGTTAACAGAGACGCCTTATGAGCGGTACTCTGTTCAAGCCGGCACATCCATTATGTGCCAGATGTACAGCTCAGCATTGGCTCCCTCACGCTTCGCGGGCTCTGCTGGACGGACGGAGCTCGGAGGGAGATATATGGCGCTTCTAGTGGTCCTGATTTATTTCCGCCGCTCAACGCACTGGGTGATGTAGTGGGCCACCGGCGACATCTGCGCAGATGAGTTGTCAGTTGTCGGCTTGGAGGCTGAAACCGAGTTCTCCTTTGGGCGTCCGAGTTTTTCGTTGGCTCGTCCACAGGCGACGGAGACATACGTGTTTCGAACTGCTGCAGTGCTGATGCAGCGTCCTTCGGGCTGTTTTGTTGGGGGACGGGCATGGAAACCGCGTTCTATTTTGCAGATTTTGTGAATAGGGAGACGGGGCACTGACGCTGATGTCATGCAGCCCGGTTATTGTTGCTGCCTCTAAAACTTCATGGACAAATCTTCTTGTTGCGGGTCTGTGCGAACTTCCGCTTCTCGCTCATACAATTAGCAGGGAACAAAATATTTGCAGACAACACAGCATTATCAGGGTCGTCATCATCGCTGGCAACTGACCTTCCCTTTACTTTCCGCGTGATAACAACGTTCTCTCAAAATAGCATCAGTTTTCTCATTACCTGCAACATTCTGCTTTACAAACTCTATTACATTTAGTATAGGCGTATCTACGTGCCGGTGAGATATGCCGCTCACTCAAGTTGTTGAATGGTAATTACAGTGTGTGATGTAATCCGTCTCCACGCCGAGACCTCTGTGCTAGGGACATGTTCCACTGAGCAGGATGAACAATTTGACGGAGGATTACGAAAGTCGGTGATGCGAAATTTGAGCGCAGCATTTCACACGCCACCTGCCACCGCTGGAAGGTGGCGTCTTACGCTGGTAGCCATACTCCGGGATATTCCCGTGGCTACCACCTTCCTACTGGCGTTTCGCTCTGCTACTTGTACAGCCGGTCACGCCGACATTCGGATGACTACGACGAGTACTACATGAAACGGAAGGATGGGAGCCTAAGAGCTGCGCTCTAAAACGGCGAAGTGCAGATCATTCACATTTATTCTACCGGGCGTAGTTCAATAGCGATTCTGAGCTTTACACGAAGCCAGTGCCACGTCCTAAGAAGTTCCTAACCAAGGTCTATTAGCGCGGAGCACAGCGAAGCGCGATTGGTATCGTTTGGTCGCATGATATGATGACCACGGATCAGACCAACCCTTACAAGAACAGCATTACCTTTCTATTATCGTAATGTTGGCGTCTTACGGAAACTGAATCTATTTACAAAGCCGCAAGCGCTGGGGTCTATATTCAAGGTAGTGTCAATAAAATTAATTTTGAACTTCGGTCTGCACAATATTTGTTCACCAGTACACTGCCTTGCCGCGTACTTTACGCTTAACAAGTACGCAGTGCCTGCTAAGACCTTTATACACCGCTCAAACTTCCCCTTTCACAGGAGAAAGGAGTGGCGGATGCAAGAATGCATTCTCGCGCCTACCATTTGCGCAGGATCGTACGTACGCTCATGTAATAGCGTTCTCGATACAGGCTTTATTTTTTGTATGTTGAAAGAAATCAGGCCTTCAACTAACAGAACATGACATTTGAAGCTATTAAATTGTGCCAGACATAATGAATAAATCGTCACTCTAAGAATTGAGCGAAGAAAGCTGAGTGGGAGTTCATCACCTGTACACACCGGGGCTCTCCTGCGAAAGAGTATAAAAAGAAGCTGAAAAGCAGATGGAATAGATTTTCAGCCATTCCATATTACTCACTCGAGCGCAAATTGTTCCAGGCACTGTAGTGTGCTAGTGCACTCTAGTATGTTTGTGTCTGCGTTAACGGGATGTTGCCGCAATGAAGTGTGAACGGTTATTCCCTGCACATATTGAAGTTCATTATCGGCAGTGGGCCTTCCGGCGTATACGAACGTACACATTAATTTTCAGCGTTTTGATTTTATGTGCAGTTAACGAAATAAATATTGAAATGAACAAAAAAATCAACAGGTAGTCCCAGCTCGGGAAGCCACTAATAAACAATTCAGCAGCAAAATGTCTTTAGTAGTTTCATTTTGGGTTTACTACTCGTTTTGAGCAATTCAACGAAACGGGAACAAGAAAGAGACACAAAGTTTTGTAAGAGAAAGACACGGGCTACGGGGTTATCCTCCTGACATATGAAACACGTTCGACTGGTGGATATGTTCAAAGATGGGCACAGCGGGTGCCCACACACATATCCTGGAAAGAAGAAAAAAAAAGGAAGTCTGTAAGCATACCGTGTGTCAAATGTGCCAGTGCCCGCTCAGATGACCAGCAGGCTCTGCATTGGCGCTGCAGTCGGGACACAATGCATAGCATGGCTAGTTCTGCTCTCGAGCTGCTCAGCTCTTTACTAGCCGGTTTTTCAGCATGCCTGCATCGTGTACGTACGCCTAGCGCACGTCGATGGCTCAAGGTCACGTAACGAATGAAGTACAGCGCCATTACCCGTCTGTATTTATTTTCTAAACTTCCTCAGTCTTTACATACTTATCAACAACATCAGTCTCACTACCCGCTCACCCCCCCCCCCCCCCATTGCGGGGCGAAGGCCTCTCACATATGTCTCAAATTACACTTTCCTGTGCCAGGTGTGGACGTTCAATCAACAAATCTTCTTAATCTCTTCCGCCCACCTGACTTTGTAGTGCCCCTGCTACACTTGCCTTCTCTTGAAATCCAGTCCATTACTCATAAAAACCATCGGGTATCCTTCCCTTCGGATTACATGTCTTGCACAAGCCCACTTCTCCTTCTTGATTTTGATTATGATGACATTAAACCGCAGTTGGCCCCAGAGCAACTCTGCTTTCTTCCAGGTTTAACGTTTCATTATCAGTCACTAGTTCCGGGATAAGTATCACTACTTCTACTCACTTATGCGGCGAGTTCTGGTAAAATACACCTGTCACAAACTTTGTTCATGAGGGATATTGGCAACCAGCCATTCATGAGCAGAGAGTACCTCCCAAATCTGCTCTACTCAATTCATTTTCTTTTAGTTATATCACTCTCGTGATCCCGCTCTGCGCTCACTAAAACTAAAAGATGCATTTGCTTAGCACTTTCATCGCTTCTTTTTATACTGAAAGTCATTACATACGTGCGCTTCTATGAACTTCACTACCAGGTAGATTGTGTGTAGCGAGGCAGAAAATTGGTTACGGGACCCAGTGAGCAGACACACGGCCCATCTTATCTCCGGCTTTACTATAGAGCCTGTTTAGTGCGCTTCAGCGTGTTCGCGAGGACCTAAATACAAAAGCTTTCAAGTCTGCTGGTTAAAAGGCACGCCACTGCCCGAGCCCCAACACCAACACCTCCGTATCGACGAGCCTGACGTTAATCCTCTTCCCTATAGCATTTAATATTCCTTGCATAGCCGGAGCTTAAGCCAGCTCCGAAGCTTCAATAGATTTATTGTAATGTGTTATTCTGACACATTTTTATCTCTGCTTCATTCGACTGATATATATTGCTGCGGGGCTCATATTTACAAAGCCTCTCCTTTCGGCGTTGGGTGCTTGAAATTTACCGAAATCTAAACTTCACATAAAACCCATGGGACAGGCTTGGGACGCTGAGTGTCTCGGCAGCCCTGCATGTTTAATGAAACGATTTTCTTCTTTGTTGTAAAAGTCGGTAGCTTCCATTCGTTATTGGGTAACTGATATTCTGGGGTGTTGCCAAAAACGGGATGCGATAGCTAAGGCAGTTTAGTGCTTCTACAGTTGGATGGCCAATACCTATATTTTCACTGACTATTGAAAATGTGCTCGTTATTAAGATAGACGACAGCTGCAGCCGGTACAGTGATTGGTTCGCGCTCCGCGAATCATCTTGTTCACCGAGAGGATAGCGCAGACGCTGGGCAGCAATGAATACGAAAATCCCCACTTTGGGTTGTATACTGGGCAGGATAAAACGTATAAGCATCACTTACAATGAAGCCTTTATCCCAAGAGTGCGCACTTCAAACCCACTGAGTCCACGTGACCGCAGATTGCCCGCCCTCTCTTCTAGACGGATAGCTATGGGCCACCAGGACAGCATTCACATGTTCCAGAAGGTGACCGCGGGAGTCCTCGGTAGCGACGAGGACACATCTTTACACCAGGTAGATTCCCTGTTATGCACACACTAACCTAAGAATTAGCGCACAAAATACGCTGCTAATACTATTTTAGTCCGCGAGAATATATACACACACACACACACACACGCACACGCACACGCACACGCACACGCACACACACACACACACACACACACACACACACACACACACACACACACACACACACACACACACACACACACACACACATATATATATATATATATATATATATATATATATATATATATATATATATATATATATATATATTAATTCGTAATTTCGGTGACTGAACATGAAACATTATTTCGCAATATATAATTGCAGAAATGCTATGAACCATGACTACGAAGGTTCGATAAAAAGTCGTCCGGTGCTCTACGCACGATATTCGGAGGACGTGGGTTCGGATCTCACCGGCGGCATGTGACTTTTCTGCTGCTTTATAAGTATTTTTCTTTAGGCGATAGATTAATCTAAGTATTATTATTCCACTGATAAGCACAATACATAAAAAAAATTGAACATTCCCCTATGCACCTTGGTTTCGGTGACTGTTGGCTCCCTTCATAAGTTTGTCAAACGAGCCTCTAATTTCCTTTACCTTGTCTGCTAATAGCTTAACGAGGGTCTCGGTCCTGGCAGTCTTAATGCCATAGGTAGCATAAGAGGACTCTCGCACAGTTTCCGCCCTCACTGTTAGATGATGTTTCTCGTCACGCTCGCGGTATTACAGGACGTGCTACGTCCGCCGGCTATGGACGAGGGTGGCGCTGGTGAGCACTCTCAAGGCTCGCTTACACCCAATAAACATAAATACCCACGAGAGCACCAGATTGGATAGCTGTCGCCGTAGCTCAGTTGGTAAAGCACCGGACGCGACATTCGGAGGTCGTGGGTTCGGATCCCACCGGTGGCATGGTTGTTTTTTCTGCTGCTTTATAAGTAATTTTCTTAAAGCGATAGATTAATCTAAGTACTAATATCCCACTGATAAGCACAACACATAAAAAATAAACATTCCCATATGCACCTTGGTTTCGGTTATATATGAAGGGAGCCAACAGTCACCGACAGTCCTCATATGCTACCTATGGCATTAAGACTGCCAGGACCGAGACCCTCGTTAAGCCATTAGCAGACAAGGTAAAGGAAATTAGAGGCTCGTTTGACAAACTTATGAAGGGAGCCAACAGTCACCGAAACCAAGGTGCATAGGGGAATGTTCAATTTTTTTTATGTATTGTGCTTATCAGTGGAATAATAATACTTAGATTAATCTATCGCCTAAAGAAAAATACTTATAAAGCAGCAGAAAAGTCACATGCCGCCGGTGGGATCCGAACCCACGTCCTCCGAATATCGTGCGTAGAGCACCGGACGACTTTTTATCGAACCTTCGTAGTCATGGTTCATAGCATTTCTGCAATTATATATTGCGAAATAATGTTTCATGTTCAGTCACCGAAATTACGAATTAAGGAACAAGGCCAGCAGATAACTGGCAACATTGTAACCGTCTTCGTGTGGTACTTGTTCTTTCTTCTGCTGGAATGATGTTTCTGTTGATCGCACTATCGTGAATCAAGTGAGTACTGTAAATTGTTCCATTTACTGTGCCATTTTCGATGAGTAAAACAGGATGGGCAGTATTAGCAAATTATCGAGGTTGGCTCTATGACTACGGAGGCTGCGGTCGAAGTTTTACACAAAATTTGACTCAATCTAAAGGCATAAAGATAGAGGGTATTTTAGTTGCTGCTTTTATGATAAGGGAAGGCCACTTTTTTATGATAACGGTTTTGTTATTGGCTGACTTTGATGTAACCAGTCATAGCACGCCTGTCGTAATCTTTCATTGTCATCTATTTCGCATAAGGCACCGGGAGGCCATTATCGCCATCTGTCTGGGCCGCTCGTCATTCGAACTGATATGCGCGTGCCACGTCCCGGAGGTTTAACGTAACGGCGTTAAGGTTTCCGGGCTGCTGTGAATTCGGTGTCGTAGGCGTTGTGATTGAATTTGCCCCCGCCAATTGTCCACAATACATAGTTTTTTCTCGGGTACGTATGTACGCTAGCGGCGGATTCTATGAGCAGCAGTGTTGTCTGGTTAATTCTGGCATTCTTGATGGCTTCTGTCTGCTGCAAAGAATTTTCCGTTTGAGAATTAATCAATGTAGCGATGTAGTGTTGCGCAGTGTCCTTTCACCTTCCAGGAAAATTACGAGCAGGGCTTGTGTACCGTCTAATAGGTTCACAATAAACAGAGGCTCCTGCTATGCAATATTGATACGTGTCCAATTTCTTCTTTCTTCAGGAGAAGTACTGCCTATAGACGCCTAGCACTAGATGCATGCACACTACCTGACACCACTTTGGCTTAACAACCTTCCGCATTCTATTCCCCTTTATTTCCCGGAGCTGCCAACTTTTGTTCCAATGTGTGAAAAAATCCAATCACGGCTTTTCAAATAAACGCAAAAATCAGGCGAAGGAAATCAGGCCTACCTTCGAAGGCAACCTTTTGTTCATGTACGCATTAGTTAGAATATGAGAGCCCACAGAAGTCGACGCTAGGAACTTCTTTAATGCCTCCTTACTTATAGCAGTTGTGTCCACTCTCCATTTCCTTGGTCCTACTGCTCAAGACGAGCAGTTGAATAAACGCTCCGTATAACCCAATGCCCCACAGGGTTTACTAAAGCCTTGTCTTGCCTCTTTTGTTTTTGCTTCCTACTTGGTTCAATATTACAAGAATGGAAACAAGTTCCCTCCTATCGTTCATGAGAACGCTGAAAAAGTTCCGAGAAACCGACAAACCTCCGAACCGGGAAACCTCGCCCTGCTCCGCCCCTGTCTTCTTGAGAGAATGAAAGAAAACAGATATTGAGTCCACACTCTTTAGGGATAAGAACTAGGCACAGTGCTCTCCACAGCGTCGCTGTTTGTATCAGTTATCAGTAAACAACGCCACGTTTTGAAATTGGCTTCATCGGGAAAAATCTTGAGGGAATCCATTCCTCGCTGTTCCCCTTGAGACTTGTCACGAATTCGCAGTGAAGCCACTTCTTGTCCTTCCGACTCTTGTGCCTGCCAGCTTTGAGACAAACTGCTCCATGTACCATCCTTAAGCGCCTTAACCTAATACTAACCTATGTTGGGATCCTCTTTTGTTTTAAATATCCGTGCTGGTATTTATTCCCGATTGTTTTAAGAAATTGCTTTAATAGCGAAAACTTGCTTCGAGTATTCAAGGAGAGCTTTCTTCTCTATTGAGTTTTTATCACTCTTTTCTCGCCTCCACGACTGCGCAAACACGCTAGAATTTTCGCTTGGTGCCTCAGTTAGGGAGAAAAGTGCTTTTTTTGGAAAATATAACGCGGACATCTAGCTTTCTGATAATGGTGCACTTCAATAAAAAGTCTGGTTGCTCATTACTTGTTTCTAAGGACTCTTCAAAAAGGTGCTGAGCGAAGTAGTTATAGTTTTCTGCAATGGTGCAAGAAAGTGCTAATTAGTGACAGCATCAAAAATTTTTCTCAGAAGTTGTTTCAACTTGACCGCAAACCTAGACAATGTTTATATGAGCCAGCTTTAGAACACAGATAAGGTGCGCTGATCTCACTGAGTCATTGTTCAGTCGAACGTACATAATCTTTTCAGCTTAACCATGAAAAAGGTATATTCACCGGAACTCGATATGAAACAGAACACCGTATCAGCATACAACGACTTATCACGTTTTAATTTAAAAAAAAGCCAGCTTTTTTTTTTCGAAAGCCATATCCGTCTTCATGAGTGATTCCCTAAACAGATTTTTTTCTTCGATGTAATACAAAAAATAATTGATTTTCGTGTCTGAGCTAAATTTTGCACTTGATATGTATTTTTGGTTTTTTTAATGACACTCAAGCACATCTTGTTTTCTAAGATAGCTCCAAAGGTGCATCCCACTCCGTAACTTTGATCGGCAAACTTTTGGTGGTGTTTTAGCTTTTCCAGAAAAATGAGCGATAATAAAGGAATATAAGAAATTTGAATGAAGAATAGCCACACCCCAAAACAATATTCTAGCACACTGCCTGCGGCAGCCAATATTTTGTATACGGCCGCGGCTGGTAAAACTACTTTCTATAGGCTCTTCCCCGCACTGATTGCGCCATGACATTACCGACTGATTGTGAAGATAAACAGTAGTATTTTCTTTATATTAAAAGACATTATATTGGATTCCAATGTTTGATTTATGGTTTATGGGGCTTAACGTCCCAAAGCGACTCAGGCTATGAGAGAAGCTGTGGTGAAGGGCTCCGGGAATTTCGACCACCTGTGGTTCTTTAAGGTGCACTGACATCGCACAGTACACGGGCCTCTAGAATTTCGCCTCCATCGAAATTCGAACGCCACGGCCGGGATCGAACCCGCGTCTTTCGGGCCAGCAGCCGAGAGCCATAATCACTAAGCCACCGCGGCGGCTCTCGGATTCCAATGTAATTAAAATTACCTTTTCTGCTAGAAATGAACGAAAAAAAGGGTGTCGTGGTAATTCCAACTATTTTTGAATTTTTCAAAGCACCCACATTATTGTTGCGGGAAAGAATATATTTACAGCTATGTACACCAGCGAAGGGACAGCTACGAGCGGCACTCAGAACACAGTCAGAACTTCGTTGTCTTCGTCTTCGTCCACCCGTTCACTCGCTCAGTCTCGTCGTCGTCTTCCCGCTTCAGGACCCCCGGCTGATGAGACGCCGTCTCGGCGTTAGAGTGGCGACCTATGAACGTCGTGATAAGGTTTCAGGCGGCAGACATGGACGACGTCGGTGGAGGGGCCGGAGGACGATGGCGAGCACGCAAGGGGTGCAATTTCATAGTTCACGTCGGTGACACGGCGCACCACACGGTAAGGGCCCCGGTAGTGAGAAAGGAGCTTCTCGGAGAGACCGACGCTGCGTGACGGCGTCCAGAGGAGGACGAGTGATCCGGGTTCATATTCGACCGCCCGGTGATGGCGGTCGTAGGCGGACTTCTGGGAAGCTTGTGAGGCACGGAGCCGACTACGGGCTATTTGGCGCGCCAGCGAGGCCTGGGCGATGGCGTCCTGAGCGTAAGCGCTGGTGGCGACTGAAGAAGACGGCAGGAGTGTGTCCAAAGGCAAGATGGGGTGCCGACCAAACAAAAGGTAGAAAGGGGAATAGCCGGTTGTGTCATGCCGTGAAGAGTTATATGCAAAGGTCACATAAGGCAAGGCAGCGTCCCAATCTCGGTGGTCTGGCGAGACGTACATTGCTAACATGCCGGTGAGCGTGCGGTTGAACCGTTCCGTAAGCCCGTTGGTTTGTGGATGGTAAGCTGTCGAGAGCTGGTGCTGCGTGGCACACGAACGAAGAATGTCATTAATCACTCGGGACAGAAAATAACGACCACGGTCGGTGAGCAGTTGACGAGGGGCGCCAGGGTGAAGAATGACGTTTTGGAGAAGAAACTCGGCGACATCGGTAGCGCAGCTGGTAGGCAAAGCACGCGTGATGGCGTACCGAGTCGTATAATCTGTTGCGACAGCGATCCACTTGTTGCCGGAGAGGGACGTGGGAAAAGGGCCAAGAAGGTCGAGGCCAACACGGTGAAAAGGTTCCGGAGGTACGTCGATGGGTTGTAGGAGACCGGCAGGCAAAGTGGAGGGCCTTTTCCGACGTTGACACAGGTCTCAAGCGGCAACGTAACGCTTGACGGAACGATACAGGCCAGGCCAAAAGAAGCGGTGCCGCACTCGAGCGTACGTGCGGGACACGCCAAGGTGGCCGGCTGTCGGCAGATCGTGCAATTCTTCAAGGACAGAAGAGCGTAGATGTTGGGGTATGACGAGCAGCAATGGAGGACCATCGGAGCGTAGATTGTGGCGATATAAAATGTCATTCTGGAGCACATAAAGTTGCAGAGACGGAGATCGGTTTGCAGAGCGGAGGCCATCAAAGATAGGGCGTAAAGATGAGTCGTGGCGTCGTTCGTCGGCGATATCGGTGAGAGCAGAAATAGCTAAGAGGCAGGGCAGGGTCTCAGCGTCTTCTAGGTCAGGTGGCTACACAGGGTACCGGGATAAACAATCAGCGTCCTGGTGGCGACGACCGGACTTGTACACTACAGAGTTTGAATATTCTTGGAGGCGCAAAGCCCAGCGACCAAGGCGACCGGTGGGATCTTTTAGTGAAGACAGCCAACAGAGAGCGTGGTGATCAGTGACAACAGCGAATGAGCGGCCGAACAGGTACGGGCGGAATTTAGCTACAGCCCAGACAAGGGCGAGACACTCGCGCTCAGTAATGGAGTAATTTTGCTCTGCGGCGGAAAGTAGGCGGCTGGCATAAGCGATGACGCGATCTTGTCCCTGCTGACGCTGGGCTAGCAGGGGCACCGATCCCATATCCGGAGGCGTCGGTGCGAACCTCTGTGGGAGACGACGGGTCAAAATGGGCTAAGATGGGCGGAGAGGTTAGCAATTGAACGAGGGAGGAAAATAAGTGCTCTTGAGCAGGGCCCCAGTTAAAGGGGGTGTCGTTCTCAAGAAGGTAGGTGAGGGGGCGAGCGATGCCGGCGAAATCTTTGATAAAACGGCGAAAATACGAGCACAAGCCGACAAAGCTGCGCACATCTTTCGAGTACCTAGGAAGATGAAAGTCCTTGACGGCTTGAATTTTGACTGGATCTGGGCGGACACCAGAAGCATCAACCAGGTGTCCGAGAAGAGTGAGTTGGCGGCGACGGAATTTGCATTTCGATGAGTTCAGCTGGAGTCCGGCGTTACGGAACATTGTCAGAATACTGGAGAGGCGTTCGAAGTGCGTGGCAAAAGTAGTTGAGAAAACCACAACGTCGTCAAGGTAGCAGAGGCAGGTCGACCACTTAAAGCCATGAAGAAGGGAGTCCATCATTTGTTCAAAGGTAGCCGGCGCGTTGCAGAGTCCGAATGCCATGACTTTAAATTGGCATAAGCCATCAGGCGTCACGAAGGCGGTCTTTTCGCGGTCCTTTTCATCAACGGCAATTTGCCAGTACCCCGATCGAAGATCAATTGAAAAGAAATATTTGGCGCCGTAGAGGCAATCTAATGCATCATCGATCCTCGGGAGAGGATATACGTCCTTTTTTGTGATGCGGTTTAGGGGCCGGTAATCAACGCAGAAGCGCCAGCTGCCGTCCTTCTTTTTTACCAGGACAACGTGTGAAGCCCAAGGGGTTGACGAGGGCTCGATGATGTCTTTTGCGAGCATCTTGTCCACTTCTTGATTGATGACGGTGCGTTCAACGCTGGACACGCGGTACGGACGTCTTTGGATAGGAGCGGCATCACCAGTGTTTATGCGATGCGTCATTACAGAGGTACGAGCCAAAACACGGGCATCAAAGTTGATGATGTCGCGAAAAGACGATAAAAGGCACCTAAGATCGTGAGCTTGCATCGGCGGTAGGTCAGAAGAGATCATGTCGGCGTAGTCGTCTGTTAGTTCCTCGGTTGATGTGGCCGCAGGCAACAGGCTTTGATGAGTAGAAGGTAAGCAGGTGTCCACGACCGATATGACACATTCGGCTGCCGGGCAGAGCGTGTCGAGTGAGATGCCTTGCGGGAGCGGTTGGATAGACGAGCCAAAGTTCAGAACCGGAAGGTACGCTCGGTTGACCGACATTGTACAGAAAGTGTGCGCAAGCGCAATACTTCGCGAGAGGGCGACGTCAAGGTCCGGTGTGACTACGTAGGGACCATCAGGGACAGGAGGAACAGATGAGAAAGAAATGTAAGTAGCGGCTTTAGGCGTTAGACGTACCAAGTCGACAGCACAAAGGCGAGGTACAACTGCGGACGGTGACTCAGCAGAAACGGGAAGGTCAAGCTGGACAACACTGGTGGCGCAGTTGATGAGGGCTGAATGCTCAGACAGGAAGTCGAGGCCAAGAATGACGTCATGAGGGCACTGGTCCGAGGCAATCCTGACAGAACTTCAGGAAATAGGCGTAGGAGGCAGAACCTACAATTATATAAAGAACTTCCTGACAGACAGGACGGCAAAGATAAGATACCAAGATTTGGAATCGGAAGAAATAGAGCTGGGAAACAGAGGTACCCCACAAGGTTCGGTACTCTCCCCACTCCTCTTCAATCTGGCAATGAGGGGTCTCCCAGCTAAACTTGGGAGAATAAAAAACCTAAATTTCAGCATGTATGCGGACGACATAAATGTCTGGATAAACAAAGGTAGCGACGCAGAAATAGAGAACCAGATGCAAACGGCTGCAGATACAGTGGTAGAGTACGTAGCAGCTAGGGGGCTTGCCTGCTCACCAGAAAAATCAGAACTCTTAATGTACAACCCCAAATCATTAAGGCCGAAAAAAGACAGCGATCTCAACATCGTGGTCGGAAAAAACCCAGTACCCAAAGTAGACAAAATAAGAATATTAGGTCTTTTCATTCAAAGTAACGGATACAACGACGAAACCATAAAGAAATTGGAAGGCTACGCAGCACAGATGACTGGGATGTTCATAATAGCCCTCAATGGAAGAGGGCTAAAGGAAAGGAGCCTAGTTAAGCTGGTACAAGCGTACGTCATCAGCCGACTCAGGTACGCTACGCCATATCTAAACATCCGCGCCTCAGAAAGAGATAAATTGGACTCAATAATCAGGAGATGCTACAAACGAGCACTCGGAATACCCATAAGCACCTCCACCGAAAGAGTCGTAGCAATAGGAATCCATAATACATGGAAAGAAATAGCCAAAGCAGTAAGGACCGCCCAGCAAGAAAGACTCAGCCAAACATACACAGGCAGGGCCATTCTAAGCATGGTGGGACTGCAGACGGACAGAGGCATGCAAAAGAAACAGGATATGCCAAGAAAAATCAGGGAACAGCTGAGGATTGACCCGCTTCCCAAGAACATGCATCCAACTTTCAATAAGGAAAGGAGGGAAAAAAGAGCTGAAGCACTAGTCAAACGCTTCAGCGATGTGAACAGCGAGACAGTGGCATACACAGATGCGGCGAGCGGCAAACTGGGAGCAGCAGTAGCCTCAGTAGTAGATGGCCAAGGTAAAGCAATCTCGGCAACAACAATACGCAGCCGCAACCCAGAGGTAGCGGAAGAAGTAGCAATAGCGCTTGCTTGCGTAGGCACCAAGGCAAGTTACATAATAAGCGACAGCAAAACAGCCATCTACAATCACGGAAGGGGCAGAGTAGCACCAGAAGCGGTGCGAATACTAGTTGGAAGGAAAATTGATAGGAAAATTAGCCTCATATGGGCACCAGCTCACACGTCAGATCCAGGAAACGAGGCGGCGCACCTCCCAGCCCGAGATCTCTACCTCCGGGCAAGTGCAGAGCCGCCCGATTGCAAGGAGCTTGACAACACTACAGACATACACGGAGATAATAGAAAACTACAGATTACAGCGAAGAACTATCCCTCCACCGGACAAAAAGCTCGGAAGCAGAGAGGCAACAACTTGGCGCAGATTACAAGCAGGAAACTACCTAAATCCGGTATGGGCATCACACGTCCTGAATGACAAAGACATAGACGATAAATGTAAGGAATGCGGGGAGAGGGGGACCCTCGACCACATAATCTGGCAATGCACACACTCCTCAGTGGTCAATGAAGGAATAAATAGTAGAGAAGCCTGGCAGACCCTTCTGCAAAGCGCGGACCCCGTCATGCAGAGGAAAGCCATGCATCTGGCGGTAGAGGCCGCGAAGAGCCAGCAACTCTTTGCCTGCATCTAGTCGCGGAGGGCCCGGCCCCTGCCCCTAGGCCTGCGCGCCAGGGGTAGGGAGTAGGGGGTCTCCATTTCTGATGGAAATAAAAGTTTTTGGAATGGAATGGAATGGTCCGGAACCGAGAATAGAACGGATGTATGGCGGCCGGAAATGGTCACACGGGCTGTGCATAGTCCAACCACAGGAGGCGTTCCGCCGTCGACAACGCGGAGTACGGCTGTGGGTGCAGGGGTCAGTACTTTCCTGAGGCGCCGTCGGAGGGTTGAACTCATGACGGACACGTGCGCGCCCGTATCGATCAGGGCTCTCACAGGGACTCCATCGACATGAATTGCGAGCAAATTTTTTGGGCGCGGAGAGCTAAGCGAGGATTTTGGGACTGGGGCTGTACTGCAGTATCACCTCCAGACACTGCAGTGTCTAGGTTTCCGCTTGCGAGCGTACGTAAGGGCCAGAAGAGGAGCGATGGCGTAGGGGCGAACGAGACTGCCGACGCAGGGGGGACGGGGAGCGGCTGGGGCGGGAAAACTGGCCGTTGACTGTAGCACTCTGCCGGGCTGGAGGGGGCGGGAAGTGGCTGGGCTGTTCGTCGTTGCGGTGAGAGCTGAGAGGATTGCATGCGCTACGACGGGACCAATAATTGTGACAGTGACGGGAGATGTGGTCAATACGGTGGCAGAGGAAACAAAAGGGCCTGTCGTCGGGTGTCCGCCAGTCGTTAGGGTTACGTCGACGTGGAGCGAAGTAGGAAGGTCGGTCAGGAGCAATCGCAGTGATGTCGGGTGGGGATGAAGGACGTACGGGGCTGACTGTTTGGAGGCCAAGATTTGCAAGCTCTTGACGGACGACGGCTTGTACCATAGAGATGGTGGGCAAGTGGTTGTCGCCATCACGTAGGTGCAGGGAGGCAGGGGACATGGCTTCGAGTTCGCGTCGAACGATGCAGGTCACATTTTCTGGAGGCGAAGGAGTTTGCCGGTGCAGCAGGTCTTCCCATCAGGAAGTGGCAGCCGTGTTGGGGAGGCGTGTGTACGGCTGGCTAATACGCCTGCTTTTAGCTTCCTCAAAGCGGCGACATTCCTTAATAATATCGTCGACTGTAGTGCAATTCTTGTAGGCGAGCAGGTTAAAGGCAACGTCGGCGATCCCCTTCAACACGTGGCCCACTTTGTCAGATTCGGGCATGTTATTGTCAACTTTGTTGCAGAGGGCCAACACGTCCTGAATGTATGAAACATAGGATTCCGTAGAAGTTTGAGCTCGAGATGCAAGGTCTCTCTTAGCGGCGAAGGTTCGGCCGAGCGGCCGTCCAAACAGGTCGCGCAGTTTCTGCTTGCAGACGTCCCAGCTGGTCAAGTTATCTTCGTGAGTCTCGTACCAGACTCGGGCGGTGAAACAGCACGTGCATGAAACCAGAGACTTAAAGGAAAGCAGAAAAGCTTACATTTAATTGCACCCAGCCGTTAACAGCATAAACCTAATACTTATAAGCCGCTTGTACGACATAACTGTACTTGCATGTGTAGGCTTTCGATGCATCAAGATAATCGTTTCTTCTTGCACAAAGTATTCCAGAGCACAGTTAATTCGTTCCCCTGATCAAGCTTCGCGGATCTCCTGGGTTGACAATAGCAGTGAGCATCTTTCATCAACCCGATTCGTGCTAGTTTAGATCTGGCGCACACTTCTCTTAGTTTCACATCCAACTTGGGTAAGTGACGGTGGCGGCATCTTCCGCGCTCATTGTAACTGTACCTTTTGTTGTTGCCGTGCATATATACTTCTGAAGTAGTGTATATTAGCGTGGCGCCCTCTATACCTGTGCTACTTAGGTGCTGCAGACTGAGAGAACTTCTTCGTATCAGTTAACATGTGCACAGAGGAGACACCAGACAGTCAGTCAAACACTTAAAAAAAGTGGTGTGCTATAACTTCCGAAATTTTCGAGTTAGCTCTACGAATCTCATTCCAGGAGAGAACATTGAATGAGACCTTTCAAGTGGTATTGACTGGTAAATACTGATATGGCGCGATATGGTGCAATGGCATTTGCGTTTTGACGTCAGTTTGCGAACTGAAACAAATGTTCGGAGTCGGAGCCGATGAATGCTTCTTTCATGAAAGCTTCTGGATTTCTACTCGTGCACCAAAAAAAATACGCGAAAGCGACAGCTGCAATGAACTCATGTCCATTCCCCACCAGTGTGTCCCCTCCCAGGAATATTGGGTTTATGCAACCAACCTGCCCTTTATCTTTGAGGCACACTTCGGCATTACTTGTTATGCTACCAGTTGATGTCAAGATATCATTAGACGTCAGTACATACAGTGAAGCTGCATTTACGCTGTAGATAGTCCAGTCGACAGCTGTTCTAAGAACAGTGGCTGTTAATAATATAAGGGAAGAGAATATTTGGGAATAATTTTTAAGTCTTTCTCATGCTGCCGCTAGGCTCCACTTATGCGACGATGTAAAAACGCTAATAGTTAAGCAGAGCCCATCATAGGCGATAAGCCGGCAAAACGATACGAAATGATACGAAATGAGAACGCGTTGCTTCGCCGTGGCTGAGCACCGGCCATAGTGAGTCTCCATCCTCAAGACGGTGCTAAGCTCCTAATACCTACCGCAACCCTTACTCCCAACCCCTTCTCTGTGGCCTGAAACATGGTCATGCCGCCAGAAATTCTTGGGCAATGAGATGACTCATCTTTTCGCTCCGCAGAGTATTTTTTTTTGTCTGTTCTCAGCCAAAAGATAGATTTAACTTTAGTGCGAATTTCCGGGATCCTGAGACCACCAGAATGAGATCGTGCGGTTGACCGAACGCGAAAGATGAGAGCCATGTCGCAACGCAATCTCACGGGGCACTCGGAACCGGTCGTCGAGGAGCTAGGCGGCCACAAATTTTGCCAAGTGTCTCGTCTATCATAGGCGTCTCAGGCCTCCTTTAAAAAATTGCGCAGAAAATAGTGCAGCCAGTGTGGTATTTTAGGCACGCTCGGTATTGCGGGACACCTGCACGAAGGAAACAAGAAAAATATGAAACCTGAAACACGTTCTCATATCTGAGATTCTGGCTTGTACTGTAAACAGGCTCAAAATAAGTAGTATCATGTTGCGTTCCGTTCTAGAAACTTTCGGAACACTACCCACAACAATGAGACGTGATCAACTCCTAGTGTCAGTGCATTGATCCGGAGTTTATGAGCCTAGCAAAATCGTATATTGTATGTTTGTGCGCCATGGCGGCATAGAATGAACAGGCACAAAAAGGAGTGAAACCACGACTAGGAGTCAAACCTGCGGCGGATCAAACAGATCAGCTTCAAGGGCTCCTGCAAGAGACTACTTGGCTATCATCGCAGTGTTTTTTTTACGGCATAGAAAAATTGCCGCAAAAGAAATAGAAGAACACACCTCGTGTTACAAGGTACCACACTATCGTTGTGCACAGGCCATAGCTACATCAGTCTCCGCCGCCTCCGAAGAGCTGGTACCTAGGGTGGCGGCCTCCATGGCATTTCTGCGGCCACCGTGTATCCTGCGTGGTCCCCCGTGGCATGTGTATACGCCACCTCTCCATGAGGCTTGTCCTCGAGCGGGATCTGAATTGCTTGAGCTCGCTTTTTTTCTCCTGTATTGGTCATGTTCCAGATGCATATTCTTTGGGGGCGGTGGAATGTTTAGTCATTACGTAATCTCCTTCTCTAAATCAATCTTGGGATCGTGACCTCCATCCGGGTGCAGACCTACTTTGAGCACGATTGCCCTGTCTGTCCGTGTCATGCGCAGCCTCTCATTCTGAGAGGGGAGCACCACTTCCGCCAGTTCCTCCCACACGTTGTGCATCCCGAGAGCCGTGAGTCATTCAGAAGGGAAGCGACAGCAAAACTGCGATCCTAAATTTTAGTAAGGCATATGTCTCGCTTATGGCAGCGGAGATCCTTTGCCTAAGGAAAATAGGCAGAACAATTACTTTAATATGTTGCCTGCAGATGCTGCCGTCCCTGGAAACGAGGCGGCCCACGACTTGGCTCGAGGTTTACAACCCCGGGCTAGCACGGGGCTCCTGAGGAAATATAGAGAGATTACAAAACATTATCGATTGCAGAGCAGATGTGCCCCCGTCAGATCCCTTATTAAATAATCCGCAGGCAGTTGCGTGAAGACGGCCCAAAACTTACGCATTCTGAAGCACGGTCCTGGTAAAGCATGTTTTACACGAGGTTAGATCGGATAGGTGCATAAGCTGCGGGTTGAGATGCTCCTTCGGCCACATAATTTTTGATTGTGCCCATTCCTAGGGAAGGCATATAATATACATAGTAAAGAAACATGGGAGGCCGTGTTCCGAAGCACGGCCCCTGGGCTCCAGCTCCTCCTCGTCCGACTGACCGAAGACGCCGCCAGGGTACAAGACCTCCCGGCCTGTGTCTACGCGGCGGCCCCCGTCCCATTGGCCTTAGCGCCGGGGGAGGGGGGAGGGGATGCCTTTTTGTTGGACAATAAAAGTTTATTCACTCGCTCGCGTCGTCTTCATCAACTTCCACCTGCTCCCTCTCGCAGCACCTGCCACTCATCATCGTCTTGTAGGTAACACAAATTCGTGCTTTCGCTCTGAATTTAATGTAGAAAACGTTCTCTGTATTTTTTTTTCACACAAGAACCTCATACTGCAAGAGCCATCAGGATTTCGTTTCTCAGTTGTTTCCAGCCATTTTCTCCTCACAAGTCCTCACAAATCTAGGTGGAGCTCCTATTCCGGAGCCCCAATGGCGTCTAGCGGGGTAAGCTCAGGTAGCACACAGATGGTCGGGCTCCTGTTCGAGCTAGACGTTCTCTCCTAACTAGAGTTCAATGAGCGCCGGCGACTTGCGCCATCCTGTCAGCGCCGCCGTTTTCTCCTTCGCTGGCTCCTCGCTGGAGCCCCGTTTATCCAAAGTGCACAAGAGCACAAGCGAGAACAGCGCGCACCAATGAGGGAAGCGAGTCGCGTCGAAGACAAAGGACGCAAGGGAGCCGGGAAATGCGCTATTGCTAACGGAATATAAATCGAGCAGCCTGGCTTCGTCCCGGCGTGTATACGTCACTGTAATTGCAGCGAAAGATATGCCATTGTCGTGCCTCGGTGAGCTTTAGCAAAGACTCGGGACGGGTCTCCAGAAAGGAAAACTTCACAAACCCCGGTGGCGTCTGAGGACAATCTCAAAGATTCAAACTCTCTGCAGTGGATTACTTCTGAGGAAAGGACTTTGCAATTCATTTTTTGTCTATTATGTGCCTAAAGCATAACCGTTTTGCCCCGTGTCCCCAGGCACAGATTTTTCAACGCTTTAGCTAAGAGACAGCGGACTCTTAACATTGCTTGCCACTCCGAGCAGCTCTCTGAAAATGTGTGCCTCTATTTTATATACTAGACAAGTGAAAACGGTTTACAAGTGCACTGCTCTATGGCTTGTCCACCTTAGTTTACCACACGGGTTCTGCGTCCTGCTTGTCCATTTCTTTATATTTCACATGGGCTTGTCTTTGTATTTATATTGTCTTTTGTCACAACTTACGTTATGCCTCACATTTGGGGCTGGTCTGATCAATAGAGGAAAGAAGTAGCGACTCAACGAGCGCACTCAGGAGAGCTCCTGTCTGGGCTTTTCAGGTTCGCGGGTAGATATTTTCTATGGGTGTCGGAACATATGGGTAAAGTTTAGTTAGAGCTTAGTGGAAGGAAAATTTCCGCCTCCGCCATCCTTCCTACGAACCCATCGTTGATGTAGAAGCAGTATAATAGCGCAACACGCAGTTCTTGATACTCCACTCAGATTTAAAACTGGCCCCGCACATGCATGCCCGCACACACACATGCGTTGTGCATCGTCCTTAAAAGTAGTTTCTTCGAAGAAATATGATACGCTTATGCTGGAGAGGCGTTCACTTCAATCTTAATCTTGTTGCAGAAAGGTTCCGTCTTGTAACTGGAAATTAATTTGCAATTTATATTAAACAGTGCCACTTAAAGAATATAAACAGCATTCCAAATACAGTATGAAAAAATAAAACGTCTGAGGAAGTGTTCTACATTTATATATCAGGCGTAAAGTATCAGCCATATTTTGAAATTATGTGAAACTGCGTTTCAGGTAGGGCCTGGGTGCAGAGGTTTGGGCTGCAAGCAGGCCTTCAAAACATTACTTGACGCCGCTGCTCGGAGGGTCCGTGTAGCCACCCTAACAGCTTACCGCGCTAATGTGATGTTTGTGACGTGTTTTGCAGTAATAATTCAGCGGTGATGGGCAGTGCTCAACTCCATTATAACAAATCGGTCAATGAAACACCGCTTTCCATAGTTAACACCTCGATCAACTTAGTGTTCACAAACCTATTGTTCTGCCCCAATAAATCATCTGACATGTTAAAGCAGTGCCTATGGGACAATATAAATCTAACTTAGCTACCTTTTGAAAAATGAAGTGTCCTGCTAGACCTACAAAAATAATCTAAACTAAGGTAAGATGAGCTTCACCGACCACCGCATTACACCCCTGCGCCATCGCCCCAATTTTTTGTATATTACAAGGGAGTAAAACACTGAAACGTTTCTGGCCTTATTTAACGATGCCGCCTTCCCGCGGACCCTCCAAATATATTCACACCAGCACCATGCTATCACTCTGCCCGCACATAATCATTCCGGCGCAAAAGCATGCATCGTGTAAAGGCAGCCAGACAGCAGGTCCACCTTGCACAGCATACATCTTGCACATAAAAGCGTGCTGTTCGCTGAACAAAGACTTCGATGAACGTAGCTGCTTTGCGTAGCGACCAATCATGAGGCTTTTCCACAGGTTAAACAATCTCACCAGCACGAAAAGATTACATGGGTAGCAAACCGGTCATTGTTCTGGTTAATTATGGATTCTTCTGGTGGATCATTCCACGCAGCAGCAGCGGTAGGCAGTGGCTGGCCGATGCACAGCTAACTTCTCGTCCCCTCTTTTGGAGATCTACAATCTGATAAACAGCCGGAAACAAGCATCACGTGGAAGTACCCCGACCCTGCCCCACAGCACATCAGTCTACCGGACAATCAGTGACTACGTCACCGGACTGCCGATTTAAGGAGAGGCGCCCCGTCAAGCCTGGCATTATTGCACACAGCAGCAGCGGTATGCAGTGGCTGGCCGACGCACAGCTAATTTCTCGTCCCCTACTTTGCAGTTTCGTATCGCGTGATTTTTCTATGCGCTTGAGATATTTCATACTTCTGCTCCTGCTGCTGCTGTTTGTGCTTTTACCTTATACTATTTAAATGGGGAAATACATTTCTTTTGCATGCCAGGAAGCAATCATGGAAGATGCCCTTGTCCTTACTTGTTCCGAATGTGGATTCTCCTATCATGCTGGTAAGTGCTCGGGAGTGGGAGAGGCAGCGGTAAAATCCAAACCCGAGATTGACACAACATGGCTGTGTCATATTTGTAAAAGCCCTGTGCTCAGAGGAGGTCAGAGAGCTCCGGGAAAACTAAGCCTGAGCAAGGTGCTGATGTGGGAGCTAAGCTGACTATTATGAACAAGCGGATTGCCTTGCTCCTACCACTTCTTGGCAAAATAGAGGACTTGTTGTCTATGAAAGAAACTGTGAAAAACATTGAAAGAAACAGTAGATTTATTATGCCTTAGTTACACTGGTGACTACCCTGTGACAGGAAATCTCCGAGTTAAAAGATAGAATGCAGAAAGTAGAAACAAAAACATCAATCGAAGAAGTTAAGAAACTGAGGAAGGAACTTAATGACCTTGACAAATACAGCCGCCTACCAAACTTCGAGGTCCACGGTATCGAAAAAGTGAGGGCGAAAACTTGCTTGTGAAACTAAACAACGTAGCACGCAAGCTCAACATCCCAAAGCTAACCGCAAAAGATGTAGAAGCAGTACATGGGCTGCCTGCAAGGGACGAAAACACTCCCGCAATCATTATACGCTTTTCTTCGCGTGTAACCAAGGAGCAGTGGACCGAACAAAAGACACATCTGGCAACTAAGGTTCCCGGCGTTTGTTTCCTTGACAATCTAACTCCTCTGAATAAGAAATTGCTGCGGGTGACAAAATCGAAGGCACTCGAGCGTTCCTACAAGTTTGTCTGGCAAAAGAATGGCAGAATTCTTGTGCGCAAGAAAGAAAGCGACAGCGCTATCCAGACCAGAACTGAAGATGACCTAGTGAAAATGGTGTAAGCAGAGCTCATGCGCTCTGATTCTGTCTTTTCTTTTTCATGGCTGCTTACATCTCTTACTGCGGTTATCATAGCGTTATCACTCGTGACATTTTTTAACCTTAACGTAAGAAGCTTGCGAAACAACTATCCTGATGTTTGTGCGCTCCCGGCAACGTTAAATCATGAATTTAGGGTACTTGCTTTTGGGAAACTTTGTTCAATGATCAACGACAACCGGTGAAACTTCATAACTATAATATGAATCGCTTGGTCGATGTAACCGACACGGTGGTGGCGTGGCGCTTTACATTAGTAAACATCATAAATACAGTATCATCCAAGAGTACTCTGCTATTACGGACAACTACGAATCTCTCGCAATCAAGTGTCAAGCGTTTGCGGTAGCGGTTGTATACCGGCCACCTTCAGGATCCTTGTCTGCATTTTTTTTATTTTTTCGAAGACATTTGTGAGCACTTGTTATCCTTTAAGTCCCCAGTAGTCATTATGGGCGATTTTAATATTGATTTGCTTTCCTCTGCTCTGTGTTCAAGTAAGTTTCAGGATTTATTACACTCCACCTGCCTATTTATGTTATTAGCATACCCACTCGTGTGACTGAATATAGCCAGACACTAATTGATTTGTGTTTGACAAGTTGTCATGACAATGGCGTGCGCTCCGGAGTTCTGACAACAGGCATCAGTGACCACATGCCAATATTTTGCTTCCTGCCGATCACATCGCAAACTCAGCCACAGCAGGAGACTCCGCCCCGTAGACATGTCATTGCAGCTGGAATAGCACGTTTTCGTGATCTTTTAAGTAGTTTAACTTCGGAAAATGTTTTTGATGTTCCACATTCTAACGATGCATACAATTGCTTTCTGACTGCGGTAACTCAACAATAATATGATGCTTTCCCTGCAAGAATTCTGAAAAAATCCAGGAATGCAAGAAAGCCTTGGATCACTAACGATATATTAAATAAGATAAATGCACGACATGACTTGTAGAACTCCTTTATTAAGACTACAGATATAAAATAACTGTTAGAATATAAAAAAACTGCGAAATAAGTTCAGTGGTGAACTAAAAAAAGCTCGGACAGTGTATTCCACGAAAAAGTTTAAGGCAGTGTACAATTGCCCTCAAAAGGCATGGGCCTTGTTCAACTCAATTCTTTGGCAGAGAAGTGGCACTATACCCCATGAGTTAGTCGAAGATGCACAAGTCACGCCGGTGAGTCACTGGCAAACCTATATAAGAATCATTTTCTTATGGCTGGTGCATCTCGCAGCAGCTCGGTCAGTTCATACGCAAATCTAATAGTGAATTACAATCGCAGGCCCAGAGCGGTCTGCACGCTCTGTGACAGACCGCCTGAATCCGGCCCAGAGCACGCGACCTTAAATTGCGATTGGAGTACACTTGCTCTGGCCAAAGCATGTAGGGCGCCGCTGAAAAAGAACGTCACGCAAACTTCCGGTCGGAACCACCGATTTCTGCGGAGCAGTCCCGACTGCTCCATGGAGCAATCTCGGCTCGGCAACCGCTCCCTGTCTACGATTGGAAGACGCGATCCGTGCCTCAGATCTGCGTTTGGGATGCAGTCGCTCCGAAAAGAGCAAAAACGTTGCTCCCGAAGTGCTCCAACTCTGCGATTAGAAGTCACCATAAGTAATACTGAAATAGATTTAATTTTTTTTACCCAACCACACCAGATGAAATTGAAGGATCGATAAAACATATGAAAGATTCTTCTGCTTGTCGTTATGAGGACATTGCTGTCCGACTAGTGAAAGAAGCATCTGACATTCTTTGCGTGCCCCTGTCCCACATAAGCAACAACATAATGCGACATGGTACATTGCCAGACAGCATAAAAATTGCCCGCGTAAGGCAGAATGTTGTCTTTATAAACTAAGCTCATTGGTACCACAATGGCTTAGAACCTCGCTATATTGTACGCTTTTCTACTCCAGAATGTCTGATTGCTCGCTAATCTGGGGAACAACCACACAGGGAAATTTTTATAAGCTGATTACTCTACAGAAACGAGTCCTGCGCATTTTTGAAAACTACCACGGGCAACCGCAATATTTACCGATCGGTCTATTATTCAGAAAGTATTCTCTGATAAAGGCTAACCAATTATACTGTTATAGGCTCCTGCAACATGTTCAGAACAAGAAACTTTACAGCGCAGCAATCCCCGTTGCAGAGTACTGCTTCTGCACGCATAGCAGAAAAATCCCTATAGTCAGGACAAACTACAGTGGCCAACACGTACAGTTCCAAATACCGTCTCTACTAAATCGCACTGAAAAACTACTTGACTTAAGCAAGCCAATTCCCCAAAAGTTCCTTAAGAATGTAATATTGCAAGAAAACATTGAATTCATTTGATTTACTTTTCTTGTTTCTGGCTAGCATTTATGACCTTTCAGTGTTGCTTGTTTTATTCCTTTTGTCCTCGAAAAAGGAAATCAATTGTTCGCAATTGCAGTTCCATTTGTAGTTCTATATGTAGTTCTTGTTTTTTTTCGCTAGCATTTATGACCTTTCAATGTTGCTTGTTTTATTCATTTTGTCTCCCAAAAAGGGAATCAATTGTATGTTTCTGATGCCTGTCTGCTGACTGTATACGGAGCAGAGGCCTTTGTCAGGCTTCTTGCCTTTTGCCTTTGCTCCGGTTTCTGTAAATCAGAATGAAACAAATAAACTGAAACTGAAAAAAACTGAAAACACATGCTTCCCTGCTATCAAATCTGTTATTGCCTTTCTATCTTTAGTCACTATGCTTTACTGTCATCAAAAACACAAAAATTCATGGCTTCTCACTATCACAGTGGGAAATTAAAATTTTTGCTTATGCTGACGATGTTGCCTTTCTTTTCTTCTGATAAAAAGAGTGCGCTCGAGATTTTGCATGTCACTGCTCAGTTTTGTAAGAGTTCAGGTGCGGCTGTTTACCTTGATAAATCGAACGGGTTCTGGCTAGGACACAAGGGTACAAAACCAAACTTTTTTGGAGGCATGAATTTGAAGGTTTACAGTATTTCGGAGTTCTTTCGCATCAGAATCGGAATAGTGAACCTCACTGGGATTCTCAAATCTCTTCCGTCAGACGACAAACCCAGGATATGAGCACACGGAGCTGTTTCTGTTTGCATGAACACAAGTTTGCATTAACTTCTTGGTTTCGAAGCTCACATGCTTTATGCAACTACTCCATTGTGCAAGGAAAAAAATTACAAGCGATGCATAGAAATTTTACGACTTTGTTTCACGGTCTCATTGGGAGCTTGTGCCCCGAGAAAATTTGTTTCCCCCTCTAGAGACTGGTGGAGTTAGCCTTCAGCGCGTTTTTGTACATCAGCTTGTTTCAAGATTTTTCTTTTTTAAAACGGCAAACCATCACTTCCTCGAAGCTGTGCTTAGTAGACGACTGAGTGCCCACTTGCTATTTTGCAGGCGCCCACTGACATTAGGGTCCTTTGTTGAGTTTTCTTACGGAAGTTGCCGTCGCATTATGTTTCCTCACTGTCCGTTTTTTTTTGTCGAATACTAGTACAGCCGCTCCAGAAAACAGATTACAAAAAAATATGATTGAGACGTCATTTCCCGAACCGATGTATTGGCAGCCTTACCGCATCTTTATAGAAAACGGTGTATTAAAGCGGGTGCAACTGATTTGTGTTCAATCTGCTAATAGGATTTTGTCTTGGTTCAAGCTTTTCTAATTAATTGTGTGAAATGGAGTGCTGAGGACAAACTTTCGTGTGCCGCTAGTTTTTTTTTTAATTCGAGAAATGTGGCATGAGGCATAAGTTGAAAAAGGAAGGGGGGGGGGGGGGGGCGTATGAGCACGTGCGCCACCAGAGCGCATAGCTATGCGACGAATCAGACCTAGAGTACCGTGAGCCGATTTACGGGTGGCTGCCAGCCACGGGGTGCCAGTCCCAAATGTATGGAGGAGAAGACCAAGAATACCAACAGTTTCTACCTGATGAATCAGAGAATTATGTACCATAAAATTTAAAGGGGGAGCTTTCCGTAAGCTGGGCTGGCTTTATTTCCAATTCGAATGAAATATGATTTAGTAGTAGAGAGTGTTAGACCCAGAGGTGGGAGGCGAGATGTCAATACATCCGGCGCGTGTTGAAGGACCGACTGAAGAAAAGACGCATCTGGATGACAGCACCACAAGGTTATATCATCGGCATACGCAAGCACGCGGATAGAAGGGATGGACTCTAGGGCTCGAACAAGAGGAATTAAAGCCACATTAAATAATGTGGGGGCGAGAACGGAGCCCTGCGGCACTCCCCTATTGGAAGTGAAGTTACCAAAGGGCTTTCCGTGGACACGCACGCTGAAGGTTCGATTTGCTAAAAAGGCGTGAATAGAGAGGAGGAACCGGTGAGGCAGACCAAGAGTTAGAAGGGAGGCAAGAATGGCAGAGTGAAAGATGTTATCATATGCCTTTTTTATGTCTGTAGCGATTACGATTCGTACAAGCCGCTAGTTTTGGGCCAGCTTTCACGAAGCATATTATGCCACATGAGCAGTCGCTCTCTCACTGCGTCGTGTAAAGCGACATCGAGGTCAGCCAACGTTTCTCTGGACCAGATGGCTTTCGCACTGTATAAAAACGTGAGAGGTGCATTACTTGCTAGAAAATGTGGATATGCAGGGTCCACCAATATCAAAGGAAACAAAGTGCCTCACAGCGACACCTTTTCCTGTTTTATAACTAGTTTTTCTCTTGCCAAACAGTAATAAAAAGTCATTTGCAACCTCAGTAAAGAAAATAAATCAAGGGATTTGTATTTTGTTCAATCTGGCTGCTCCCTTTTATATTTATGATCATAATAGGTTTTATGGCGCATCTTTGGCAAAAGAGCGCCAAGCACAAGGTGATTGGTCATCACGAGTCTGTCATATCCGCAACTGTTGACAATTTCTAAAAGCGCAACAAAGCCAAAAGAGCTGCTTAAGGCCTTAACAAAAAGGGTATTTTATAAACCACTTTGTGCCGAGAAGGGAATTAAGCACGACAGAAATGCTGAAAAACGAATGGTCCATAATGCCTGAATGACTGGTCAAGAATAATTCTTTTCATACTAAACTCGCGGGCCATTGTCAGGGATAATCTAAATTAAACAGCTAGACAACAAAGATTGGCCCAAGGGGCTTCGTTGCAAAGGGGGAAGTGTCACGCAACGCTGAGGAGACGAAGAAGTGGAGGACGCGGAAGAAGAAGCTTGCCATCTTCGCACTAACGCACTTGGCCCAATTCGACTCACCCCTGTATATAAACCTCTAACAATATAAGAAGAGCATACTTCTGACTAGGAACGAGTTTAATGCAATGTTTTCTTCCGTTCCTGCTCCCAACATTCCGTCGCAGGAAAGCGGTAAAGCTTAGTCCCCAGCAAAATCCGATAAGTGTTATTGCAGTTGTAAAGGTGTTCTATCTGAAGCGCAGGCCAGTGATCGGTGATCGAAGTGCTTCACGATGGGCACACTCCCAGGAGCCACTCAGGAACCCCAACTGCACTTCGTCGGCCTCTTCGTCCCGCCGCGTGAACTGCTGCCGGCCAACAGTCAAGAACACATGATTTAATGTTACACTTTTTAGGGTCCATATGTTCCAGAATGAGATTGCGCGAAGAACCACAAGATGCTGTTCAGTGCTGCTCAACTGCAGAGCACGCCCAGGTGCCGTCGCCACCTCACTCCGGACACTCGTGCGCCGCTAGAGACGCGCACTTTTCTCTGGTGTTGGATGCCCACGGTGCCTATAGCGGTTATGTGAGGAGCATTTGGGGCAGAAGGAGAGCTTCTGCAGTGTCGGAGTAGGTGCACCAGCGCAGAGCTATACGTGGCAACGAGAACACGTGCGGGTATTGCGTTGTTGTGGCTTCACTCATTTTAACCAAATGACGCAAATGGAAAGATTGCCGAGTCCGTTCGACAGCGACGAACGGAGGAAAAAGGGGAGGGTAGATGCCACTGGCGGTTAGCTCGGGTTGAGTTCCGCGATTTACGCATCATAGGGGAAGCATTGCGCACATTTTTTCTTTAATGGTCATCTGTCGAATGCAATGTGTTAAAGATACGGGTACCTTTTTGTTTAGGCCAACCTCAGCCTACGTATATAGTTGCACGTGGTGGACGTTAAACATCGCGAATGCAGGCGTTAAGTGCACTCTTCCTATTACGTACGCTGTTGCTTAAATTGTAATATTACGGCGGCAACTGCGATGTGTTTCCTGAACATTCGAAGCAATAGCCGTCGGGATCGCAAAGGAGAACAACGTTGTGTGTGTGTTTCTAACGCCCGCCCTTTTACTCTCGCACCCCATCGCTCCACCCATTCTGAGTCGCGCAAGACGCCAGGCCCACTTGGATCACTTCACAAAACAGGGCACACCCACGCGAGCATCCCATGTCTGAGGACATTCCTATTCGCCTCCAAGGTCACGTGACAGTTTCCGGTGACTCTGCCCCACGCTGCTTCCGTGCAAGGCGTGGAGAAAGGACAATTGAAGCAGGTTTCAAACAGCGTGTAGACTTCAAAATAAATCCTGGCAAAATTTTGTTTCCAACACGGCTACAAATTGTTTTTAATTGCACTTATACAGTCAAATCTTGATCATTCGAACTCGGAGGAGCGAAATTTATTCGTACGTTTTCAGTAAATTATTCATAAAAATGAGAGCCCATTTCAGCTCAAGTACTGGTGACGGGAACAAGGCACCAGTTCGAATAATCCAGATGACCGAATTGAGAGGATTTGTATTAACGTGACTCGACTGCATCAGACGTTCTAATAATATGCAGGTGTTTAACAACTCAATCTATACACTCGTTTCTTTCTATGCTTCTGTCATTTGACAGGAGTAAATACGGTCTACAGGTCATCTTTGTTATTGCATACACTAAAACCTTCCTTTCAGCATTGTGTGCCCGACGATTAATCGATGGCTGCATATTTATCTGTCCAGCATGTAAGCCGCGGCAGACACAATGCAGCGAAGGCACCTTATTCGCTTTAATGAAGAATTGACGTTTACATGACAGCCCCCCCCCCCCCCTCCCCTTGTACCCTGCTCAAGCTTTCTGACCTAAACGAAGCAAACACTCGACATTGGGTGCTCTGGAAACAGAATCAAAAGCGCCATATGTTATAAGCAGCACTTCAAAAGCAGCCTACCCGTCGTCCCTCAGAATGCCTGTCTCTGGGTGCCGTCCTTCAATGGCTATTTATTCTTTTCATTAAGCACGACTGCTTGAGCAGTTCTAGTTTGCAGCTTGCGCGATTTCGCAAACGCCCACGGCAGCACTGGAGAAGAGAGTGGCTTCCTACTTAGTTTAACACTCGAACAAAAATATGTATTCCCGCTTTCTGTATGACTTGCCAGAAAGCCGGCGAAATGATTTTGTACGGAATTTATTATTGCCGTCCTCTCGGTGGCACAGAAATTCTCTGCACACGTTGTCCTAACGACCTGCGAGTTCTTAGCCTGTAGGCTTAAACAAAGAGGAGCGATGGAGAAAAAAGCAGCTAGTCGTGGCAGATATACTGCGAAAAGTAGGAGGTGAGAAAGACGGGAGTGAAAAGCCTAGAGACGGCGGACGTCTGGCGGGAACACTTGACCGAACGAGTCGAAATAAGACCTTGCGAAGCGACTGCCTTAGAAAAAAGGAAAAGCCGCTGCCCTATACCCTGACTTTTTTATTGCAGGCAAATAGAAAAAAAATACACATAGACGGCACACATTCTGAGAAGTAAATGTCACCGGCAGGGATTCGTGCTCGCGCATTTTCTGGATGCCCTTGAAAAAAAAAAGGGCACATCCTGGACTCCGGGACGGCAGATAAGGAAAAAAAATTATGGAGGGTACTTAAGACTTCTTACGTGCGGCTAACGCGAAAGCATGTACGCGAGGTGTTCGGATGCGGTGACGCCGTACTACTCTAATGCTATGGCCAGCGAAGCTAATGTGATCGCGCCGCCCGAAGGGAAGTCGATGAAGACGACGGTACCAAAATCCAGCGCGAGAAACAGGCAGTTTAGCGCAGGGTGTTGTGCTGCAGTGATGGCGTAGTGCAAATGGAGTGGCCAGCAAAGCTGATCTCTCTGCGCCGGCCTGGGTTCCAAGACCCATTCGGAAGAAATTTTCTTTCTTTCTTTCCTGGTGATGTAGGCACTGCCGATGACTTCATGATGTCACGTGGGTTCTGGGTCCTTTTTTTTTGTGAACGGAACGCTGGATAATATGACCAATCAGTCATAGCATTGTCGCATTCAAAGAACACTGGAAAGGTGTTGGCAGTATGCGCGGCCCAGTGGAGAGAGACGCAAGCCGACGCCAGCCGTTGGCGCGCCGAATGTATTGCCCATTTAGGCACACACAGCGCGCCAGCACACAAAAATGTGACTGTCCTTAGCGGCAGCATAGGAGTGAAGGGAGGCTCGTGAAAGAAGTTGGTGTGCTGCGCTCGAAGCACGTGCACTTGCTACGCTGTCGAAGAGATGCCTGTTTAAGAACGAGGTAGCCGACAGCTTCGTCGCACGCATTTTTGTTTAATGGCGTAAAAAAAAATGCGAATGGGCACCAAGATGTCTTAGTCTTCCACGTCTCCTTCGCTTTGTGTTCGAAATAATTTACAGATTCCTGCCCGCCAGAAGTCTACACCGTCGACCCTGCTTGATGTTTACTTAAAACATTCTTCAAGTGGGTAGATGTGCTTCGTGGAACGCCGCATGAGCTGTTTGTTTCCTGTTCAAAATAAACACGCCCTTGTTGGGCCGTTTTTGCCTGGATCGGTCCTCTCGACGTGGCACATGTTATAAAAGGTGCGAGATCCTTTGTAGGCTAAAAGGACAATGTCACCATATGGCGGGCTCTTGGTACTTGAGCTTTTCTTCCTTAAGACCTCGTCGATTTCCTAAATATACATTTCATATCAACGAGCCTGACACATTATAGCGATTTCGCATTGGTTTTTCTAGGCATCTTTTATAGTTTTCGCTCTCATATTCTTGAAGCCATCAAGGAGTCGTTGTTTTCCTCCGATTATATGTGCCGAAGTTGACGGAACTCGTTCGCTGGGCTCGTTGTAAAGGTATGTGATAGGCCTGTTGTTCATGGCGCCTTTCGCTTCAATCGCAATCGTTTGCAGTTCTTCCTCATTTACTCTGCGTTGTGCAACGGTTTTTCGATAAATGTCGTGAGGCTTTTAATCAGGCATTCATGAAATATTCCTCACCACTGAGCACATTCGGCTATATTTTTTCATTGACATGGAAGTCCCTTTCGGTTCTGTTCGGAAAACGTTTATTGTGCTCTAATGAGTAATGCCCTTGAAATTAGAGAGCTGCCAGCCTCCTAGTCGTCTTCGGGTCCACATCAGGCCTGTCGACGAACCCCGGCGGTAGCCTTCAAGCAGTGGTCGGGTGCCCTCAGTCCAGGGCTCCGCTCGCTCGTGCTGACATTTGAGCTCGCTGAACCAGGCCTCTTCTGTCTTCACTGATGTCGCTGGCGAGCAGTGGTTGCTCCACACTTTGGTTTGTTATTTCGGGAACCTCGACAATCTCCTGGCACTCCCATGTGACGTGATAAAGCGTGGGGTTAGCTGCTAACCATTGGCGCCTTTTCGAGTAATCCGTGGGATGCATTCTGCTTAGCATCAGTAAGTTCAGATATGTGCCCGTCTGTAGTCGCCTCCACGTGACTGTTTCTTCTTTGTTTAGATTCTTATGTGGTGGCGGATACTTTCGCCTTTTTCGGCTCTAGTATTCCAGTAGGGCCAAGCACTCTCTTTGTATTGGCGTGGGTTCCTCGAGGCCGGATTCGCTGGGCGCTAGGCTTTTTGCGTATCCTCAAACTGCCCTATCCGCCTATTGGTTACCCGCCGCCCCCGCGTGTCTCTGTACCCATACGATCCTGAGTTGGACCTTAATGCGTTCTGAAGCGTGTCGTTTGTGTCTATGTCTACCGCTTCGAGGAGTACGGGGAGCGCGGCTCGACTTACTGTCTTGTTGTTCGCGTAGTTGCTGCAGGCCGTTTGAGAGTCAGCGAAAACAGTTAGTGACCGCCCGGTATGGAAGACCACCGCCGCCACTAGAGCGGCGGCTAGCTCCTCGGCTTCGATCACAGTGCAGTTTCTGTGCGACCCAATGGCTATTTCCGGATGCGTCTAGTCGACTACCGCGGCCACTGCCCTTTCGCTGCCACGGTCGTACGTGGGTGCGTCCACGTATGCAGTCATATTCTTGCTTGCGTGCGTCATCTGTATTACTTCTGCTCTCGCTTCCTTTCTGCCGGCTGAAGGAGTGTGTCCACGTTTTTCGGCATCGGTGCTACTCGGAGTTGTCTGTGTTGCTCATTGGGTGTAGTCACTAACCCGCTAGGCTTCTCGCAGTTGTCCCGTGTAGCCAAATATTCTGAGGACCGCTCTTCCCGTCGTTGTTTGCGATAGCCTGCGATTTGTGAGTGTAGCTGGTGTTCTCTGAGTTTCCCGAAGGTGTTGTGTAATCCAAGGGTCAAGAGCTTTTCCGTTGACGTTGCCGGCGGTGGCTTGAGTGCCGTCTTGTACGCGGCGCGTATGATAGCCTAGGCTCGTGGTTATTTAGGCTGGTTGAGGCACTAGTACGGCAGACTGTAGGCGACTCTGCTCACGACCAAAAGCTTGTCCTCCTCGCGCATCCCATGCCTTCCGTATGTGATGGGGTTCATCACGCGAGAGGCTTGCATGGTCGTCCCCCTTATAATGTTGAAGGTGCATGCACAGAGTTGTTTCGGCTACATCGATATCCCGAGTTGTCTTATAGCTTTTTTTTCCGGAATTTCCATCCCATGCAGGAAGACCGTTGGGCGTAGGTCTGGTCTGCTTGAATAATCCTGAACTGACCTGCTGGCGACGATTTTAAGCCATTTATCGACCTTTATCCAATCCAGTTTATCCATTTGTTCAATTTTATAAAGCTGTAGCAGATCTTTCATGGCAATTTCTACTGCCTGCTCCTGGTTACCAAAGGTTTCCTTCAAAATCGCTATGGCCGCTTGGTAGTTGTTTAAATATAATTCTAGGCCTTCAACCGGAGTGGCTGCTTTGTGAGTGAAGCCATCAAATAATTGAATTTCGGTGCTTCACTCACGTTCGGCCTTGTGTGTACCGCGGGCTCATAGCTGACTCCAAAACCTTTGCCACTAAGTCTTGTCCCCAGCAGATTATGTCGATCTCTAATACTAGGTAGTCTAGCCCATTCTTTTCCCACCTGAATTGCGTTTTGAGACACGGTTGGGCCTGTTTGTGATAATGCTACCCTGAGTTCATCTGATGCTTGCATGTGCGTTGCTTTGACAGCACAGCATTGATCTTCATGTCATATTCAATAACTATTTCAAACTCTGCATCACCTGTCTTTGCTGTCAAAAACTTCATTTGCACATTAACTTTAATTAAGGCTCTCCACTATTCCAGTTCTCGGCGCGTGCGTTACTGTGTGGCAGTTCATTGGCATCGCTACTGATTGGATTTCCGCTGTTGTTAATAGCTTTGTAATCTGCGTGCATAACGTCTTTTGCTTCCGAGCTAATGAGTCCTATTTCGGTCTGGTTCCAAAACGGTCCGCGCTGTTCGCTTACTGTTCAATAGCTCTGTTTCTCGTGTGGCGTGTACTCTGGTCTTGCTGCCGCGACTCCACCAGGTTGTTCAGTTGCTCCGCCGCCGCATTCTCCACTGCTACATCGAATCAGGTTTTCTTTCTTGTGGTGTGGGAGGTGTCTTTTGATCGCAACGCCGTTTTTGTAGGAACGAGGCAGCTGACTGCTTGCGTTGTATGCTTTTTTTATGGAAGTTTCTTTCGGCTGCAGCCGGCAGAATAGCTTTCGAGTTAGGATGCCGGCAGTGCGGGCTGATTGGGTCGCTGATTTTTCAGGTGGGCTTAGCGCGAGATAAATGAGGACAAGAGAGGGAAACAGGACGAGTGCTCGACCTGTGTGCCTCTCTAGTCCTCGTTTGTGTCGCGCTAAGCTCGCCTGCAAATAATGAATTACCAACTCGCCCAAAACTCCACTTTGCTCAACGGTCGCTAAAGTTACGTGACGAGTGAAGCAACCCCCTCCCCCCCCCCCCCTCCGGTCCACCTCGAGAAAGTTTTTTTGTTTGTTTTTGTTAATGAAAAGAAAACAGGCTACTGATCCGGAGTTCCTGGGTTCGAATCGACCGCGGCGGCTGCGTTTTTATGGAGGCAAAACGCCTAGGCGCCCGAGTGCTGTGCGATATCAGTGCACGTTAAGGATCCCCAGGTGGTCGAAATTATTCCGGAGCCCTCCACTACGGCGCCTCTTTCTTCCTTTCTTGTTTCACTCCCTCCTTTATCCATTCCCTTGCGGCGCGGTTCAGGTGTACGATATATGAGACAGATATTTCCTTTCCCATTTCCTTTCCCCAAAAACCAATATTGTTATTGTTAAAATCAATATGTGTTTGGCCTTGGAGTGTGTCGCCTTCGGGTAGAATTCTGAGGTTGGTTGGTTTTGACTGCCTGCGGCCTGCAGCTTTTTGCTGCATGCAAAAGAGCTGGAAAATGAGAATTGCGGCATTGTCATTTCATTGGCTGTCCGTTATTTTATTACCAGAATAAGCCAGTGGGGTAAAACTGCCGGCAAGGTTCGCTGCGGGCTGTTTTGCCGACTGCCGGCACAGTGATTTCGTCCTTTTTATAACGATGGCGACAAAACTCGCACGTGGGACTGGACATTCACTGCTGTGTGGTCTTGGGTTCTGCGCATGCGCACCGCTGCAGTGCAGCAATTTCCAGTTTGTCCTTCCGGCTGGTGTGAAATCTTTCTAAACGGCAAATTGTTTTCAAAGCATTTCAAATCGCAACGGAACAGGTAACGCACATTCGTAAAGGATTCATTGGTTTGCGCGCAAATAATTCTAGGGAAGAAAAAAATACGGTTAGAAAATATGTTTCGAGAGATTGGTTTAAGCGGCGGTTTGGGTTGAAAAGCACGTCAGAAAGCTGCATAAAAGAAACTTATCGACAGGTATAAAAATTAGAAATCATTTTCGTAATGTAAATTCTTGATAAAAAGGAATGTATTAGTAAAAATGAAATTCGAACCACTGTTCAGCGAGTTCGAAACGGCAGTACAAATCCATCGTGCCACATGAGCATCTTTTTTAATTTCATGGAAATAGTGCTGAAACGGAAAATCTGAGAAAGCACCAGGATGTGTGATACGAGCTCACCATAACCCTGCGCGTCCCCATCTTCCAAACTAAGACGCACTCACATGCAACTAGATAGGGGAGCCAGCTACGCGGCTTTTCAAGGGCAGTATAGACTCCCCGCACCAAAGCGCATTGCTCACGAAACAGATTGAAGCGACCGTGCTGATTCAGCGTGGCGGTCCATCGTGCGGCTCTTCCAGAGACTAAATAGTCCCAGCAACATCAATAGTTCACATGGCACAACAAAGTTTTTCTCCACAGGCAAAAAGGGATACTGTAGGGTGTGATGTCAAAATCCTTAATTGTTCGTTGTAATATGTCCCAGAAGAACATAGCCTCATTGCACAGTATAGAACAATGGTCAATTGCCTCTGTTGTATTGCACAGGCGGCAATTCACCGTCCATTACACAAACGTCTCCTTAGCATGAAGCCATGCCTTCACAGGCAGCGTGAATGTGTGCAGTTTAAAGAAGAAAATTTTTGCATAGAAGAAATGCACATTCGCCTAACACGTTTTAAAACACTTGTGTCAAGAAACTTCAGAAAATGTCGCCGATACAACGGTAGAGGAAACAAATAGTCTGTAGGTCCCTGAGTCATCTGCCTTCTGGACAGCCTATACGGGTAGTCTAAAGAAGAGCGCACAGTAGAGGAATTGAAGGTGTCAGAAACTTCCTTAAGGAATCCCCATACAGGCCCCTCACGAGTGTGTCCAGTCGGTGCGCATAGCAAAGGCAAATGAGCACGATGCCTAATAAGCACAGCTACTAAAAAAGGGTGGTTTGCCGATTTGAAAAAGACAAAGCGCGAAACAAGCTTATGCATGAATAAGTGAACAAGGTCTATTCCAAAAGAGTATAGAGAAAGAAATAGATTATCGCGACGCATGGGTTCCCATTGGGAGAGCCACACGAAGGTAGCAAATATTCTGTGCATCACCGGCGCTTTCTTCCTCGCATAGTGGAGAACCTGCAGCACACAGGCAAGTATTGTAAATAATGTAAAAATGTTGGACATGAGCCTTAGCAAACACCGAGTTCCTACCCATCCAAGCCGGGGTTTGTCACCTCATGGAGATTATCTGTGAATCCCAGTAGGCCCCACTGTCTGAATTTGGTGCAAAGGAACCCCTAGGTACTGAAGGGCGCCGTAGTCCGAGCTTGTGCCACCAAAATGACTTGGCCTTACACCCCAATGACCCAACCAAAATTCCTTGGATTTATTTAAATTAAGAGCAGCACCTGATACCTCACAAGACTCTTCACTGAAGTGTAATGCCTCAAGTACACTTTTTTTTGTCAGAACAAAATAGCATAGCATAGGCTAAAATCATCACCATCAACATCATCAGCATAGGCTAAAATCTTTATTTCACATTGTGCTAGGGAGAAACGACGGACAGTGGCGTTATTAATAATACTGAGGCAAAGGCGTTCAGTATATAGGACCAACAACAATGGCGTGAATGGGCAGCCTTGGCGAACAGATATTTTCTCTGGTATAGGTTTGATTAGCTCTTGGTTATTAATTAGCCGTGTATAGGACTCCTTGCAGCACAGTCTTATGTCCCTGAGCAAAAAATCTCTAATATTTGCATGCTCTAATACTGAAAAGAAGAAATCGTGACGGACTTTATCAAATGCCTTGGCAAGTTCAATCTCAGTAAGAGCGACTTTCGGTCGCATGTGATACTCTCTCCAATACTGAACGTGCAATATGAATATGGGTTTCTATGCTAAGGCCTCTGATACCGCAGACGCGATGCGAGCCTACTTAGTCAGCGACAACTAGGTGCAAACGATTACAAATAAGTTTTAGCAAAAAGGTTGTACTGCACATTACAGAGGGAAATTGAACGATTATCTTCAACTGTTTTCAACCAATTTGTATTTGTGCTTTTCAAGCGAAAAGCTTCACTGCGCTAGGTAAAGCAGTCGTCGCATAGGCCGGAGAATGACCTTGAACGACCTTCAGCCCAACCATGTTAGCCGCGTATGACCATATGTGGAACAGTTATGGTTTCGAACCCTTGACCACTGACCTTGACACATGACCTTTAGTTCACACCTGACCTGTGACATTGGGTGAACTTTAGGTTGACCTTTTACCTTAACATCCGATGGGGTGATGTGAATGCACGTGATGACATCCGATGGGGGTGTCGTAACAACATGTGATACCACATCATAGCCACGTGGTCATGTGTGTATATATATAGAACGGCTATCGCGAACGTGTAGCGGAGCTGCCATTGATGAGCCTCAGATACTTAGGAAGCGCCCTTGCTTTTCACGGAATTCCAGGGTTAGCCAAGTGAAGCCACTGCCAATTTTTTAAATTAATATTGTATGCCCGGAATCAAAAGTGTGTGTGTGGGGGGGGGGGCAAAAACCAACATAATAAGAAGCCTGATAAAAGTAACCGGCACAAGGGAAGCGGAAAATGTTTCAAAGAATTTGATGGTAATACCACCTGGCCCAGGAGATTTCTGAGCTGTCCGTACAGAAATGACAGATATAATTTCGTCCAAAGTGATAGGCCCCTCCACAACAGCACGCTGCTCACTGTCAAGTCGAGGAAAGGCTTCGTATAAGCGAGTGCAATCTGATCTCCCATTTTTGCCCGCACAACCCCCAAACAGCTTCCGATAGTAGTCAAAGCAGGCCTCAATAATACCAGGACCATCGCTGTATGTGCAACCTCCACACTGAATTTCCAATACTTCTTTAGCAAGAGCAGTGTGCCTTTCAACACTCAGGGTCCGACGAGATGGTTGCTCATCCAGAAACTTACGGGACCTAGACCTTATCAAGGCCACTTTGTATTTTTTCGTTTAAAATTGTTGAGGCTCTGTTTTTACGGCAGGGATATCTTCTACATAGGCACCTGGGCTAATGCTTTCTAACTCATGTAGCTCAACCAAAGTACGCCCGAGCTCACGAAGGTAATGTCTCTTCAAAAACGCGATTCTTGCTGAGGCTTCAATGGCGAAGTTTTTTTGTTTATTGCTTAAATAAGTCCCATTTTTACAAAACTGAGAGATCAGCGCGTGACCGTGTGTCCTTCAAGCAAGTAGATACAGCACGTTGGAGGATTTCATCTGAGAGCAACATAAGCAACGGGAATTGCGGCTTTTTATTGTTGTCTTACCCGTTCTCAAAACTATTGTCTTATATTCGCGCATGCGAAAAACAGCAAATCGCGCGTTGGCGAATGTCTGGTGCGCGTGGGCCGCCTAGATTTCTTCAATATCCTCTCTTCTTTCGCTTAGTCTTCAACGCATTTTGCACCATGTTTTAAAGCAGGAATGAAAAATGAGCGCCAACTAATAGGAACACATGCATAAAAGTACCAGGCATATAAAGGAAGGGATGCAGATCAAAGGGTAAAGCCGGAGCCACAAATCTGCATGGGTCCCGTGTGTGTAAGAATGTGTTTGTGCGTGTATGCAAGGAAAACGAGGAAAAAGCACACGTCAGAGAAAGTTGCTGCACCCCTTCATTTCACTCTTTTTTTTTCTTTTTATACCGAATACAAGGATGGATTCGCCCGTTCTTCACGCACGTTTCGCTGACAAATAAATCACTATAAAAACGAATGCGCACTGCACGTCTCGAGCATCTGAGAAGAAAAGAAAGTAGAAGAGAGAAAAAAAGTGGTGAGCGACAAATCGTGCTACAACAAATGACCCTGTTTTGTGGAAACACCGGCGCCACCTAAGAGAAAAAAGAGAGCCAAGGCAAAGGCTGCAAGCCAGTTTCACCCGGTGGTTGGCTGCGCCACGCAGTGAGTAAAAATTGAGGGTAGGTATGGAACGAAAGAAATCTAAAGAGGCAAACTCAGGTAAAAAATAAAAGCTTTCTCACTAGGACTGCGCGTGGACGAGATGAGAAAATGTGCCGCAATCTCTCTAGCAAAACGGTGCAGCGTTCTCAACGGCAAATATGCCATGAGCTTTGATCATTGGCCGTTCTACAATCGACACGTAGTGCATCGCGTTTCTTTTTCAGTGCCTCCAAGAGAGCCCTAATGACCACTTCGGAGGGCCAAAAGATAAGGATGAAAGGGTGAGCATGTGTTTTCCAACGTTAGTTAACGGCAAAAGGCACTGCACAGAACTTGTTTAAACACGGCACTGTCATTTTGCTGCTGACATATAGTGGCCCCTCGGAAATTCTGCGCGTAGTTTTCACATGCGTGCGTCACATTGTCGAGGGCGCCTCAGCCGCCTCTCTCTTGCGCGAGGAAGTTTTTTTTTTGTTTTTTTTTGGAGGGGGGGGTCTTTATGTTTTTGTCCTACAATCTTTTTGAAATAGCTTTGGCTGATGACGCCCTGGGAACATTACTCAACACGGGTAGTGGCTGTCAAAGTGGCCGATAGAAGTGTTTTCCGGGAGCTAAACTTTTTCCTCTTGCTGTTTTGCGACCGGCGTTCGGCCAATACTTCAAGGTCTAAAAAAGCATCAAAAGCATTCCGCCAGCAGCGAAAAAGTGTAGCGACGAGAAGACGCGCGTAGTACCGATCAAGCCGAAGCGGCAGCTGCATGATCAATTATTAATGATATTGTTCATAGCGTCGTTGGCGAAGTTTTATGGACGTAATGAGCACAGTAGTTTATCCTTTGGATGCTGCGAGTGCAGCGCACTGTACCTGCTTTTCAGCCATTGTGTTGCTCTTCAAGAGGAAGATGGAAGCACTGAATGTTTTTACCAGAAAGCAAGCATCTTCAACAGAGAAATTTTAGCCTTGCTGTAAGTTTGCAAGCTGTTACAGTCTATCAGTGCAGTGGTGCCAAGCGGGTCCCTATCTGGCGTTTACAGAGTGCGAACAATTCACGGCAGTGCGATTGTGAGACTGAGACCCTTTAGTTCAATAGACCCTGCTCTGATCAATTTATTACGCGAGTAAAAATCTGTTAAAAGCACTGTGTCCATATTGTAGTGCTAATAAGAGCATGCTCCGGAAGTTTGTGTCCATAAAGTGGTCACATTAAGCGTGAGAATAGCTTTACATATTGATAAGTACATTTTTTTAGTGCGTAAGCATCGATCCGAGGGGCACCAACACCGAGGAAAATCGACCCTTGTCGCGTTGTCCGTCCGCCTAGTGCGAGCGCTCCGCTCCGTCCTGCGGCACTGCTCGCTGATCATCATCTTCTACGTAGCAAAAGTCTGTGCTTTCGTACTGATTCGAATGTAATAAACATTCTCTGCAATTTTTTGTTCATTGACCACTAAGGGCTTCTTAATTTAATTCTATAATTGGTGCTGCTCTTGAGTGTCTTCGCTTAGGACGACAGGCCTATTCAAATGTTTGTGGCATCTGCAGCCTGCTCATCCTCGTCTTCTGTAACTCAAACGCCGAAATAACGAAAGCAAAATCAAAGGCGGGCAGTCTGCAGAGACATCCCATACAAAAATTTTTTTAGACAGTCCATAGACGGTCTATAGACTTTCGTTTATGAAGTCTACAGACTTTCTATAGACAAATTCTATAGACTAGTCTATAGGCAGTCTATATATTTATGGTCATACACTTTTAGCAGACTTTCGTCTATAGACAATCTATAGGCAAATATGCTCTGAAAGTCTAATAGACACAGGTCTGTAGACAGTCTATAGACGATCTATAGACATGTGGACATACATTTCCTATTGATATCTCTCAAAAGACAGTCTGTAGACAAGTGTATACTGAAAGTCTAACAGGCACAGATGTATATACAGTCTATAGACGATCGAAAGCCTTATGGCCATGCACTTCCTTAGATTTCTGTCTATATAAACAGTCTACAGAGAAACGTCTACAGCTCCTGTTGACATAGATCTATGGACATTCCGCCGGTAAATGGCCTGTAAATGCTGTAGAACTTTAAGTACACACGATCTATAGGCCTCTGTCTACTAAACCTTCAGTAGCCTATTGTCTATAGACTGTGTATAGACAGACAGTCAACAACCATTGAAAAGCGTCACTACGTAGCCTTCACAAATGACATGGCGATCCATATACTTACTAGTTTACTTTATTTTCAAGCTATCCAGGCTGGAAGTATGTAATAGATGCACCATAAGAATGGACCACATTATACAAATAAATGTGGTAGGTAAAGTTCCGGCAAGCGTCATCAGAGGCATACTTGCGAACTGTTGTCAGCAGTTAGTCATCCGGGCATGTTGAGAGCGCAATGTAAAAATAAGGGGAACTGAAAAAGTAAATTCCCACTCGATCTCTACACACGTGTTTTACAATGCAAGATATCTCCTGGCTATCACACTGTAGACAGGTAATCTTGATCTTTTGGTTTGTTTTTATGGGGTTCAAAGACCCAAGGTGACTCAAGCTATGAGAGCCGCGGTAATAAAAGGCGGTGGATAATTCGTCTATCAACGGTTTTTTAGAGTGCACTAACATCGCATATTACACAGCTCTCTAGCCTCTCTAGCATTTCAACTTTAATAAATTGCGACTGCCGAGGCGGGGATCGAACCTGCATATTTCAGGTCACCAGAAGACTATGACAACCAGTGAGCCATCGCACCGGCTTCATCATTTTAGTAAACACGCAGGAAAAATTACAAGCGGTTTTGATAAAACATTGTAACCAAGACCCATAATCCCTGAAGCACTCTACCTGCTACATTGAATTTTGGATTAGTACACCACGTCCAAAAGTGAATAAAAGAAAATAAAAAATCATTCTAGATTACAAACGTGCCAACTTTACCGCTATTAACAATGAACTGGCACATTTGTTGATTACTTTATTGCAAACTCAGACTACTGCACTGTCGAGGATAACTGGGTATCATTCAAAACGAAGGTTCACGAACTAACTGATCAGTATACCCCAAAACGCATCGTCACCTCTAATCCACAAGCACTATGGCACAACTCTCACATCAGACGGTTATCTAACAGAAAGAAACGTCTATACCGCCACGCGAAGCTTTCACCATCTAATGCGCGATGGGCGAAGTACAAGTCTGATTCCGACGCTTACGTCAACGCGATTAAACTTACAAAGAATAACTTTTTTGTCTGCCACATTACCAACTATATTGAAAACGAGTGTTAAAAAATTTTGGCGCATTATACACCTTGCGAACGACCCATTAGTTAGACTACAAGACGCCTCCGGTGAACTTATCCGCAATGATCTTTGTGTTTCCGTGCTGAATGAAACATTCGTTGAAAGCTCTTCTTCCATTTCAAGCGTTAATCTTCCATTCATACCGCACCACAGGTCCCCGACAATGCCACCCATAACTGTCGATCCACCTGGTGTAGCCAAATTAGTTGAATCTTTAGAAAATGATTCTGCACCTGGTTCCGATGCGATTAGCGCTAAATTCCTAAAAAAATACTTGTGCTTATAGTTCGGTTATACTAACCAAACTTTTTCAACAGTCAGTCGACACAGCAAGCCTTCCTAACGACTGGAAAATTGGGAAGGTGGTTCCACTTCACAAGTCTGGTGGTAAGCACTGCCCTCAAAATTTTCGTCCCATTTCGCTCACCGGCACATGCTGCAAATTACTAGAAGATATCATTTTCAAGATTGTCGTTATCGTTTCTCGATGAGAATTCATTTTTCACGCCTGCGCAACAAGGTTTTCGTCAAACATACTCCTGTGAAACTCAATTACTTGCCTTTACTGATAAGCTATACCGCAAACTTGACAACTCATCTTGCGCTGACTGCATTTTTTTGGACTTTTCCAAAGCCTTTGATAAAGTATGCCATAAATTGCTACTACATAAACTGAGTCATCTTAATCTAGATCCTAACGTCTTCCAATGGATTAAATCTTTCCTTCTAAACCGTTGGCAATTTGTGCATGCTAATAACACTAATTCACCGATTGCTAACGTGCTATCTGGTGTTCCACAAGGATCGGTCCTTGGACCACTCCTATTCTTAATCTATATTAATGACCTTCCTTCTGCCATATCTTCTAACATTCACGTTTTTGCTGACGATTGTGTAATATTTTGTGAAATAAACAACGTCAATGATATTGATACTCTCCAGTCAGACCTTAATTTGGTGTCAAACTGGTGCACTACATGGAATATGAAATTAAGCACTGTTAAATGTAAAGCTTTGCGTGTTTCCCGGACATCTGACGCTCTTCCTTCATATTATCTTAATGGCACTCCTCTTGCTTGGGTAAAAACATATAAATACTTAGGAATTCATATCACTCAAAACTTAGCATGGTCTATTCATATTGACTGCGTGATTAATAACGCTAACCGCATGTTAGGATACTTACGTCGCAATTTCTCTGCCGCTCCCTCATCCCTTAAACTTCTACTCTATAAAACACTCATACGTCCTAAACAAGAATACGCAGCATCAATATGGGACCCTACGCATGTAAACCTCACATATTCCTTGGAATTAGTCCAAAATAATTCCGTTCGCTTCATTCTTTCAAATTACAACCGTACGGTAAGCATCACAGCCATGAAATCTAACGTCTCACACCCACCGTTACAATCTGGCCGCAAAAATGGTCGCCTAACACTATTTCACAAGCTATATCATCACGTTGCGCTTCACAGCTATTTCATGTCACCCCCGGAATACATTTCCCGTCGCATCGATCACCGCCACAAGGTTGGCATCCCAACATGCCACACCAAATCTTCTTTTCAGTGATATCTTCCCCGCACATCTGTGAAATGGAACCGCCTTACCCCCGATATTGCAGCCATTGCTGATAATAAAGTTTTTCATGACGCTGTAGCTAATATTGTTTATTCTGAATAAAGTTGATGATGCGTTATATCTGCTTCCACTGTATTGTATAAATTGTCTTTATACTATTTACGTTTTCTGGATGTTGTTATTTGTTTTATTTTGGAGGTAATTTATTTTCTGATATCTATTTTCACTGTATACTATTTCATTGTTGTTTATAATAATTAACCCACTCTCCTCTCTAATGCCTTTGGCTCTGAGGGTACAATAAAAAACTACAGCCAATACTGGTCTCTGTATGACATTTGTTTCAAATTAATTGGAAAAGAAGACTTCGAAGAATTGTGCCACATATCAGCATCGACTTTGCTACAAGCTGATGAAAATGTCACCCCATAAAACGCTCAGTCAGTGTCCTTTACACAGGGATCCCAACAGGAGAATATTGCAACATTTATTTTTATATCAACTAATGAACAAGCGCTTCAAAATACCTAGCGAGAAGCTGGTACGTACGTACGCCGATACTAAAACAGGCGCGGGCCATGCAAATCCTACCAGGAGGACGCTTACGATTTCACCTCAGCTTTGCGCCCCTTAACTTGATGCACAAAGACGGAAAAGCATACTCATACATCAGCGCGTGCTCTTAAAGACAACCAGGTTGCAGTGTTTCTATGCCGGGCTCGTTATCCAGAAAAAATAAAACAGAACATAATGGCTGCAGCTGCGCCTTTTCAAAAGCAGAGGTGATTTCAAGACAACATACGCGTTACTGTCACGATGAAACACCGTCTCAAATTCACTTAGCCTTTCTTTCAAGTTCAGCCGGAACAGAGCAGGAAAGGAGTGGTAATTGCATGCAAGTACCCTAGCCAAACGCTGCTCAAAAAATCAACGAAAGTAACGAACGCGCTCAAGGTAGTGAATTATTTAACGGCTCCATCGACAAGGCCAGCCACTATAACACAGAGCAAGCTGAATTGCATTCGTGGCGCAGATTAGCGCCAAGTTACATTATCGCCTTGGTATTGTAGCAGTCTGAGTTCAGAAACGGATCTTCTGCCTCTCACTCAAATGCTTGGTTTTGGTTTATGGGGCATTAATGCCCCAAAGAAACTAAGGGGGCGCCGTAGTGAACGGCTCCGGAAACTTCGGCCACCTGGGGTTCTTTACCGTGCATTGACATCGCAAGTACGCGGGCTTCTAGAATTTCGCTTCCATCGAAATTTGGCCGCGCGCGGCCGGGGTCGAACCTGCACATTTAGGGTCAGCAGCCGAGCACCATAAACACTTAGCCACCGCGGCGGCTTGCACAAATGCTATTGGGAAAATCTGTGCACGCGTGAGCGGGTTCATGAATCAGCCTCTCGAAACGAAATGCAAGCCATCTCTTGTCGAGGCGACTTTTCCCGAGCTTTGAAAACGAAGTGCTCGCAGGACAGTGGCGGACAACGGCTCGGATAACAGGGAAGCATGAATCCATACGTGTGCGACGAAAGGGCGGGCGGGATGCAGCTCGTAGGTACTTCACGGCGTTTGTACACGCTGGCCATTCGCACCGGCAATGACATTTATTCAACCATCACAATCTATAAGCCTTCCTCCTGTGCCGCTTGACTACAACTTTAACAAACGTCCCGTGCTCCGTCTATAGCGTTACACCCCTCACGCGCACCGAGCGATCATGTACACGTAACAAGTAGTGTACACATCTCAATGAACAGCAATCCATGGTCAGGAAAGGCGTTAGCTCACATAGCGCCAACTAACGCATAGTTCCATTTCGGCTGTCATTCAAGGGCTAAGTGATATTTCTGGCCGCGCATCTACCTTGCAACACGTAAGAGCTAGTAGACACTTCGCGAGGAGCGGATTGCTATCATGGGTTTCGCACAGACTGCCTCTCCGCGCGTCAGGAAACACATAGCGGCACAGACATAAGCGGCATTAGTCGAGCGCTCGATGGCTTCTGCTGCTTACAACGTCGCTTACAAACGAGCATAGAAAGTTTGTCGGTGGGCACATGATCTGTTCTGCACACACAACTCTGCGTAAATTGGTTTAAGAGACCAAATGAATAAAACGTAATCCCCTAGTCTTACTGTAATTGGGCGATTAAGATGGATTTCGATGAAAACAAAATCCACTAGAAAACACGCTGACGACACCGACACATCCGTGGACATAGTTGTTTTAAACCCGAATGATCTTCCGCCATCTTTCGGTAAAATGAGTAAAACATGAAACAGAAACCCATGTCGTCAGGTCGAGCTGGGGCTGAGCCGGGCGGCGGAATCTAGGTCCCCTCTGTCGACGACCACAGCGAGGAGAAGGCGGCGATGTTCCAGGGACCCGAAAGCGATGTGTACCCGGCTCCTCCACCAAATGATATGAGTTAGCAAGCCAAGGAACAGGGCTACATGACGGCAGATGAAATATTTCTTCAATGGCTGCGGGCCTAGCACGAGCGCTCCGTCCCGCCCCACTGCTCGCTATAATAGGAATAAAACCGTCAGGAACCTCAGACAACTTTCATCTTCAGCTTAAGGAAAAGTGTATACCCATCGAATCACGACACGTAACAGCAGAGATTCTGACGAAGGTCACAAGGGATGTCACGAAAAGCTTCAGTAAAATCCTTTGCACAAATTTTTATCGGCTATTAGGCAACCAGCCTTACATTGAATTTTTTTATTTTGCTCACTTTCATGTATTTTGCTTTTAGTAAAGATGCGACTAAACTGCCCTTTTGGTGAGCACTTTCTAGAAGCTTTTATGTAGCAATTGCTAGAAGTGATTACTGATCCCAATGCGCCGCCTGTTCCAAAACACTGAATGTATAATAAATAAGAGCAGGCGGCAGAAGCACGGAATGAATGTACATGCAGTACTGGTTATTCGAGTAAGATTGTGAAGCTGGGAATCTATCTCGATTTCGAGGAGAGCATAAACTGTAAAACAAAGAGGAAGCTTCCAGTTCTAAAAAAAACAAAGGAATAACCTGGCCGCGACATGGTTCAGTTCAGTTAAGTTTCTCCTGGTGAACCTAGGCTCATGTTGAATAAATATGAATACTTCAAAAACAGCAATAGACCCAGAAGCATGAATTGTGGGGGAGCAACTCCAAGTGAGGATTGATTGGAGATCCTCATCAAAGAGCGGCGGCTGTGCCAGAATGCAGAACCTAAAATTTCTGCATGAAAAAAAGCTTACCGGCTTTTCTTACCGCTATTGAAGGTTTAGTCACGGAGTAGAGCGAAAAACGAAAAACTGACACAATACCACAAAGCACAATAGGCCTGAATATTCGTATGGCAACATTACCACACTTTGATGGCAAGGGATTGAAGGCAAAAGCATTATTATTTTTTCAGGAGGAAAGCTGGTGGTGATTCTTTGACTTCCACTTCTGCTTTCAACTGACATTATGCCGCCTCGAGGTGCCGGTGATGGTATATGTCAATAAAATTTATGATGCCCGAACTTTGCGTGACAAAATTCAATGACTCAGAAATTGCGGACAAAAACGTTTTTGAGCGGGAAACTGTTTATGAACGCCACTTTTTAATATAATGTAAGCTTTCACTATAACAATCAATATACCTGCAGGTAACCCGACGGTAATATTTTTTTTCTATTCCCGCTTTTGCGATCGTCAAAAGCGTTCCCTATTGGTTTTCTACGCCAGTCTTAACTGTTCGATGCGATGGCTTGAAACATTCTAAAAGGAAGATTTTGCTACATATCAGAATAATGGACTATTATCTTCAACATTTCAGTAACATTGTGTTACAACTTTCCAGTTTTCAAAATTTTTGCCCGAGAAAGCTGGACTTCAACGTTTACAACTGTTAGAAGCAAGAACAGAGTCAAGATTCACTTTCAAGTTCCAGAGAGAATAAGAGCTTCGTGAGGACTTTTTTTCTTCACATGTACTTTCTGTGTTCTTGCTTTTGTTGTTACTGAAGGAAGGATGGAAAGGAAAGTGCATGGGCCTGCCCACTCGCTCAAGCTGAGCCACAGTCGCTGCCATGTGCAGACAGTAGAAGAGTTGAAAGAGATGTGAGAGGAAAGATTGAAAGACAAGGCACGCGTCGCAACAACCGCGTCATCCGAAACGACAACGACGATTTAGCAGGAGATACACCCGTTGACAAGGAGCCCTCGCCACATTGCTGAGAGCTCCTAGGTCCCAGCCTCGTAAAGCGAGGAAGCTGCCACCGCCCTCGCATTTTCTGGCCATTTGGAATGAAACTTTGCGATCCAACCTTTTTCTTCAGAAAGATTTCACTGTCCTCTGGTTTCACAGCATTGGTAACGGGCTAAAGCCAGCGTTGAAAATTGAAAATTGGGTTTTGAGAGAAGGAAAGGGCGCAGTATTTGTCTCACAACTCGGTGGACGCCCGATCCGAGCCGTAAGGAAAAGGGAGAAAATGGTAGTGAAAGAAGATAGAGAGAAAGAAGTCAGCGTTACTTTTTATTTCTTCGTATCGTGCTTTTGTCCGCAGCGTGAGCACCTTCGCATTTAGCTTCTCTGGGTGCCATTCTAGAGGCCCAGCGTTACAAGCTACAGCAGTTGCTTAAAACCGCCAGGAAGTGTTTCTAAATCCGCGGCATTCGTTCCAACAGCGACTATTTCTGTTAGCCGTGCCTTAAGCAAGCCATTTTCGCATCATCAGACCTCACGGATAACTTCTGAATGAGATGCAGAAAAGGAACCATAAATGATGCGGCGTAGAAAGGAGACGTCCGGCTGTGCAGTGATCCAATGCTTCCCCTCTCTTTCACTGCTGTCTACACTACAGGAAGGGCTTCTGTTTAAGCTTCCACTTCATGCACCCAACGGTTGAAAGCGTACCAGGCCGTTACGACGAATATTACACCGAGGCTTCTTACTTCCGCTGCACTACACAGGACCCAGCAGCGAGAAATGAAACGTGCAATGGGGAGCGGGGAAGGAAGTAAGTCCTAAGGCGAAGGGAAAGAGAGGAAGCTTGCCTGGTGCCGGAAGGCAGAAAGGGTAGAAAAGGAGCGGTGAGGGCGGTGTTACACTAGAGGCGGCAAGCGGGAGACGACTGAGGAAGGATATGGCTCAACTGGGCGCCTCTGCACGCACAATTTGCGCTTTAATAGCAGGACATTGTCGACGACAGCGAAGCGCAGCGAGCTGCTGCCGCGAAAATACGAACAAAGGGCGGAGCAATAGGGCCTTGTGGTGGGCGAGCGAACGCGGATCGCGCCTAAATCTTCACGCTTTGGAGACGGGAAAGTGAAAATGAAAAGGAATAAACTCATCTCCTCAGTAATCACTGTACCTCTCACTCTCCGCCTTTAGGGTTCGGCGCGCTGTCGCATATTTTTGTACATGTGTTGCGAATGTTCCGTGAGAGGGCAGTGACCTAGGCTGCGCATCCGGTTTTCTTTTATTTTGTTTTGCTTTGGTGCACGCCGTTAGAAGGGGACTCATGCCTTTTTGGTTAGTCTCCCCATTCGTCCTTGCGGTTTCCTTCGCCACTCCGGACGGCGGGGCTATCTGCCGGCCTCGATCTTGGACCCCTGTCCCCTTCCCGAAGGATTGCGAGACCACCTAGGGAGGACCTCACGGGTAAGGGAAAACGCTGACATCAGTTCTGAGCTTTCCTATTCGTCAAAACTGATGAGCCGCAGTTAGCAGTTTATTTTTACGTGTGGAAAGCGGGCGGGCATCTTCGGGGTGTACCCGCGAAGGGAGCCGCGCCCGCGTACTTTGGTCTCTAGCTACTCCGAGCTGGCAGGCGCTAGGTCTGGCCGAGTGCTAAGGGAGTGACGGTTGAGAGCTGGTGCAAGGCGCGCCAGTTTGACTGTTGGGATGCGCTGTCCCTCGTCTCTGTGCAGGCGGTCGGCTAGGCCGGCCGCGGATAGTTGTGGCCGTATACTGACTTTTGTTTGTACCCATCTGTAAACAGCCTGTATAAAAGTTCGTTTCTCTCTAAATCGCTTCGCCTGCAAGTCATATCATCGAGAAGCCTTCAAGCGGTGCATCCAGTTTCTGGACATCACCGGACCAACACCACCGGCAAACCTTTTACTCCGCCTACTCTCCACCCAGCTCTATCACAAGTACCCTCTCCATCGCTTCCGTTTAACTTTCCGTCTAAATCCACTTGCCGCCGCCAGCGCAGTTCGCTGCGGAGGACAAAGGACCTGTAAGCTGTGCTCAGGCGGAATGCTGTCGCTTTTCTACCAGAGCGCTGTTGTGTCTGCATTTGTTGTGCTGGTTCGTAGACCATGTCGCACAGCCGATCGCCGTCGTTGCTGCAGCACTTGTGGGGCCAAACCAAACGCTCTGCAGACGAAAAACACGTCTTTAGAGCGGTGGGTGGCGTTACTGACCAGCGGTAACCTGGTGGACCAACCTCATACAACAGGTCCGCTGGGCAGATCAAGCCAGTGGAGCCCTGGAATGACGACCCCACCCACAAGCTCGCACAACTCCCCGTATTTTTAATAATCTTTTTGCTTCTCCTCCTTCTTCCTTCCTTTCTTCGGTTTGCGCTCGCCCTTTATATGCGGGCGGTGCAGCAAAATGGAAAGCTGAATGGATCGCAGGTTTGCGAGAAAAGGGGGGGGAAGGAAGGGAGACGTTTAAGAAATGTTTTCGTGAAGAGAGCTCAGGCGAAGAAATATGCAAATTAAAAAATCACCCAGTGAATACAGAGATGAACGGTATAAAAAATCAAGCCGGGCGGATACCACCACTGCCTTTTTACTTCGGGTTCTTCGTGGTCTCACCTTCCCCTGTCCTTAGTGATCTGCACAAGGAGAGAAAAGTCTGGCTACAACGATGGGAAAACCCAGGTGATAATTAGGTTCCGGTTGAGTTCTCTGCTATTGTTGGCGACTATTCTTTTTTTTTTTGCAGTGACAAAGTTTTAGTTTCATGCGTCTCTCATCTTAATGCAAGCTTTCTTGAGGAGTTGCCCCCACCTTGCATATACCCGGGCGTGACGCCTTTGCAAAATGTAATTTTTGGTGTCCTAGATACAATGTTATAAGACGGCCGCTAAAAGCTTACCTTATGCACGCTCTAGTAATTTTGTTTCTGACTTCTTTCACGTTTTAAACCTTTGTTTTCTTATCTTTGATGCTCTTCTCAACGTACTGCTACTTTCAGGAGACTACCCACAAAATTGTGCCAGGCGGAGGATTGGAATTTCACGCCTAATGCGTACCCCTGCAATCGCGGAGTGTACTCTGGATCCAGTGGTGCCAATAAAACGAACAGAAACTACTGATCTCAAACATCTTGTAAAAATAAACAAGGAGGAAAGAAGCTTCCCAGAAATGAACTCCACAGAGGGAGAGTATTAGCACACGGTATAATATCTTAAGGACATCTCATCACAAATCTTCATGAAGCCATTGGCGAATATTTTAGCCCTAAGAGATGAGCTCCAATCATTCAAGAATTTTATAGTAGCGAAATGAACTTGGGATCTGCAAGAAAAAAAACCTTGAGGATCGTTTCCTATTCACCATTCCTGCTGATCTCAGCCGACAGGAGATAGTTTTGGGAGGTACATTTTGAATTTAACAGAAAACATCACTACGATACCCTACAGCAGCCCTTCGAATTTGCTCATATGACATGTTCATATCTGGTAAGGAAAACACGCATAATATATTCAGATATCTTGATGCCGATTTTGAATTCATCTTTTTAGTTTTCATTCTTCTCGCCGCTAGGTGCCTCAATTTCGGCTTAGCCTCAGCCTGAGATTTTTCTTAGTAAATTTTTCTGCTGGCAATGGAAGACCATTTTTTTTAAAGTGGAGGTTAATAATGGGTTAGAGTTAGAAGATTCCGTGTAAGCGGAAACGGCTGCTGCCGTCTATCAGTAGCAGCGGATGGTAGCCCACGTTCCCTCCGGGCTACGAATGAACTTAGTATAATACCTGATCAAACTCATTATACTATCTCGAACATAACTAACCGTAGTATGCCACCTCGGATTGAACGACCTTGCGTGTGTAAAACGTGGATATAACTAAACTTAGTATGGCAGCTCGACGTAATGAACCCTAGTGTGTAAAGCTCGGATGCCCGAAACCAAAGTACGTCATCTTGAATATAACGAACTTTCATGCGCCAACCTCAGACATAACGAACTTTTATGTATTACCTCGGTTACACGAACCTAAATATGCGCCTCGGATATAGAAAACATTCGTATCTAGACTTTTCAAATAGTGAACTGAGTAGTTGACTTCTGATGCAGCAAACCTACGTGTACCACCTCGGGTATAAGGAACTACTGTGCGTAAACCTTGGATATAACGAATGTTTGGCTGCTAACGCAATAAAACGATTATCCGAGGATCCCCTGAGAGATTTTGAGGCGTAAGCCTTTCTTGCGCATTGAGCAAAAACCTGCCTGTGATGTGTGTTAGCACTCAATGGTACCAATAAAAGATGGCGTCGTCATGCAATCTGGCAGGTGGCGGCTCAATTAACGACTGGTCGCACGAGTTTGCCGGGAACAACTCGGATAGCGCAAGTCCCACGGGGGCCAGCACCTGCCATCGCGGGGCAGTGGAGCATCTCTTATAAACGCTGCAACACTGCGCCAGTAGTGGTATGAGGATCCCAGGGATCTATGAATGTTAAGAACGGAAATACCAATTGTGCATATATGGGTAATAAACCATTAGATATGATGTCATACTCTTAAAGCGAAGCGTGGGCCGTTGTACAGCAGAGACTGCTTTCCCGAAGTTAGCGCGCAGATCAGAAAGGGTTTTGCGGCGTCGCAGCAGCGACTACGTAGAGCTATGCAAAGGTGGAATTCCAGCTGGGTGGCGTCGGGTGAAATTACGCCGCAGCGCACGGCGACTGCGTTCACAAAGTGAGCGGACGAGCTTGCACCTTCTCACATGTAAAGAGTCCTATGTTGTTGCTGTTGTCTCAGAAGCGAAGTGCCTCAGCTGCTTGTCTTTAGGATTCTTTCCCTATCATTCCACTTCTGTTCTTTTTCTGGAGTCGCTCGGACCCGGTATTTATTTCTTACGCAACTTGTTTGTGTCCTTATACCTTCATTTCCAGAACTCGCGCGTGCTTCTTATCAGAGTGTCAATTTACCCGTAGATACTCGTCCCCACGTCGTAACTTTCAAAAGCCCGCGCCGAGATTTCTGAAGTCCATGAATTTTTTCCTTTGGACTGTCATCTTTTTTTATATCTTGCCCCACTTTCCTCCGTTTATTACTCTCGTCGCTGTTGCTTCCGACTGTGTGTTCGCTTTCCTCTGTGCCACTGTTTCATATATGCTTTAATGCGAAATCATTACTAGCCCCATAACGAGAAAAGCCAGCGGCGTGTGTTGTTTGTGTGTCTGTGTACTCGCAGATGGTACAGAAAATCCCAGCGATAGCAAGCCAAAAATACGACGTCATGCAGTGGCCGTATGACGCACAAGGCAAGCTGAGCACCGCCACTTAGAAAATCTTATACATGTCCTTCGTCTATATATATATATAAATATATATATATATATATATATATATATATATATATATATATATATATATATATATATACCAGACAAAGGCCGACCTACATGAGTCGCCATTCCAGTGGTGAGACTCGTACCAAATCTGTGACACAACCGCTTTTCGTACAGCGTTCTGAGTGGTGCTGTCATAGGATTTCTCGCTGCATAGTAAAGATTTATTCTCCTCTTCGCTTTGTTCTCTCTTTGTTCACTTGATGTTGCTGGTTCTTTCTTCTTTCTTCTTCGTAGGTCCCGTTTCCCTGCTTCGCCAAACTAACCTCTCGAGTTGGCCGGATTAACTGAGAAAACTGATTTAATTATACACTTGATTACAACAACAAAGAGGCACAGTGCAGTTAAAATGATGACCGCTATATAGATACAGAATAACTGAGCTGGGCCGCCCTTGGACTTAGGACAGTCCGTCGTCCTAAGCGGGCATGGGGGAGGAAGTCCGTGTCCTACCGAGCTCCGACCTCAGCTGCCGTCCCGCCCAGAGCTCGCGGCCTTCGCAGTGTATCTTCCCAAGAAACAATTCTTTCGGCACTCCCACATTCCCAAAGGCGCTTTCCCACGATTTCGTGGAATGCATGTATAGCAGACGGTTCTGGGATTCTGACGCGTCTGGGCCCCAGTCCGCCATGTCAGGAAACCCATTCCCGCGGAGAAGCGCAAATTTACGACAAGTGGCTCCGGGGTTCGGCAAAGAAAAACGCAAACCCAGCCACCTAACGGACGCGCGGGGTGTGGTTTGCCGAAGGCGTCCGCAGCCCCGTGCGCTAAATGATGCGCGAAGCGCCGTCTATGGAGACTTATGGTGTCTCCCATGTCAGTGCCAGAACAAGACTCGACACAAGCAATGTTACATTCATGCTCACTCCACGCAAAGTCGGAGTTCACCCGCGGAAACAAACACGTGGAAAGCCGGGTGATTAACGCGCGGACCGTGCTCCGCTTCGACCGACAAACAAAAGGCAAACAAAAGACCCCCCCCCCCCCCCCCTCGGAGGTGCGCGGCGTCCCGGCAACGTGGCTCGGGGGTGCAACTGTACAGAGCGTCACTGCGAACCACAAACCAATAACAAACAAAACTATCCCCCGAAGCCGCCTGGAGTCCCGGCGACGCGGCTTCGGCGGTGCAAATACAAAAAAAACAGAAGCAAAAGAAAAGCGAACAAGCATGTGCACATGACGACCTTACACATGTCCTAGTCGAGTTGAAGGCTAGCTTGAGACAGAGATTCGAACCGACGACATATGCCGCTTGATTTTTATGTCTTCCCAGACTTTCGTATCAAACTGGGATGCAACCGTTCTTCACACAAGCTTCTTGCTGGCGTCACACGCGCGCGTGTGTGTACGGGTGGTGTCACACTTGTACTTGGAAAAAAAATGATCACAAGAAATAAACTCAGCTCACAAACCGTAAACAAACGTCTACGTCTTGCGTCCATGACATGCTTTCACATTCCCACACTTAACCAGCCACAAGTGTCTCTGCTAAATTTTTTTGTTCTTTGGCGGCTTTCGCGGACTTTCTCCTGGCTGGGTAACCAACCTGGCCAGTGTAGTTATCCTGTGATCATTTCCCTTTTCTACTATCGCTACCTGTCTCCCTCGCTGAAAGAAAGTTGTTTGATGCAATAACCTCATACAGGCTTCGTCACACAAATGCCATACAATTTTTATGATATTTACAACATTTGTATGAGAAATGGAGCATTTTGCAAAAATGAATGACACTTGTATGATAACTGTATGATATATGTATGAGGTTATTGAATCATAAAACCTGGTTCATATGGGTAGCCTGCCTTTTTATTGGCTTTTTTCTCTTTCTCTCTTTTTTATTTTTGTACATCTTTGGGTGCTTCGCTTGTCGTCCTTTACACTAGTGAGTGGAATCCAAATATTTACACCAGAATAGACTGCCTTACGTGTGGACACAACCTTTTCCTTTGTCCAAACAGCGGCCCTAGATTCGAACACGACCGCCTCCACATAACACCAACGTCACGTCTGTTTTAACGCGAAAGCATTACTAGTCTAATCACGAGAAACCCGGTGGCCTCTTTGTTTGTGCGTGTGTACTCGCAGATGGTACAGAAAATTCAAGCGATGGCAAAAAAATACGGTCACGTTATCAAGGGTTCGTATGACGCACCCAGCAACCCGAGCACAGCCGCTTCAGAGAATTCAGTGCATGTTGTTCGTCTATATACGTGTATACTCGCCACTAGCAGACCTCCATGTGGCGCCAGTTTTTCCGGCATTCATGCCAAAATTGTGACTCAACAGTTTGTAGTATACAGTCCTGCTATTTCTTGTTGCATATAGCTTACATGAGCTAGTCAAATTGGAGGATAGCGTGGGAGAGGGATTCGAACCAACGTGATATGCACCTTCGATTGTAGGCCTTCGTAGAATTTCGTATCGAATTTGTGATGTAACCTTTCGTTATACAGCGTTCCGATGGTGTCATACGCACACATGTGTATGTTTGTGATGTCATAGACCTGCCAGACCATGGAGCGCTCTACCTGCGGCGCGCCACAGTAATGTTTCGCATTCCCAAACGTAAGCCGTCTTAAGTGTCTCTGGCAAAATTTTTATTCTTGGCCTTCCGTATTTCTACTTACGGTCATTATTGTCAATACAATTCTGTATTTTTTGTCGTTTAGTATCAGTGTTCAATGGCCTCAAAATGCGGTAATGTTGCGCTTATGACTCAAGATCCCAGTTACGTAATAACTATTTCACGTCGACAGAGTTAATTCAGAATGCAGCTATAAGCATCTGTATAGAGGGTCAGAAAAGACCACATTAGAAAACTAGCACTTACATGTTCCTTTCCCTATAAGAAATACCTGGAAGTACTGAACATAACAAAATATACTGCTATAATGGGCACTTGAATGTTGCAGTTTTCTATTTTTAGAGCGAAAGCTACACTTCACGACCAAAGCTGTAAAACTTGATTCACCACCGAAGACTTGACTTTTACCTTGAGTAAGTAAATAAATAAAAAAATTTGCCGCGACTGGGATTCGAACCCACGGCGGCGCGAAGAAATTTATTTTCAGCATGGTATTTATTACGAGCGTTTATGTGCAGGAAAGTGCTATATACATTATTTACAAAGTATTTAGCCAGTAGTTGAGAAAGTTGAAAGAAACAAAACACCACACAACTAAGACGCATGTCTTAACACGGCTAAAACAGTGGCATGAAGACAAGACATGAGTAACGGGCACCAGTACGGTTGATAGCCCATGTCTTCGTGTCTTTCAGCTGGTGCACCATCTGGCCGAAACATTTTCTGGGGGAGACGACAGGCTCAGCATTCCGGTAAAACATGCGCGTTTCCACAGGCTATGCAGTTCGAGCAGGAAACGTGTCAAAGGGTTCGTGGTCATGTTAGGCGGCCATTAATAACGTAGACTGTGAGAAGTCAAAACAAAGTCTTTCTTCAGTGTCCTTTGTAGAATGTCCCAAAATAATATCGTGTCTTTGCAGCCAATAAAGCAGTGTTCGGTGGTTTCAGGTGCACTGAAAAATAAACTTTCTTCATATAACAAAATTATATGGGCCGCTCGATAAAATTAGAAGAGACCACTAAGTCGAGAAACAAAGTTTGCAGGAATGTTGTGATAATTGGATGGGAGCTGTTACGGAACAAGAAGAAACCGTCTCACATAGAGATATGTCAAGCCTAGTCCAACAGCAGAAACTGGCCTGAATAGGTTATCGCTCTGCATCGGCTCAAAACTGGAGGACCATATGAACGTCGCAAATGTTCCATGAAAAATTTCTATGAATTGTATCGCGCAATGGAGTGCCTGCAAAACGTAATAAATTTTTGTGGCCAGAAATATTTTGCAAGACTGCACTCGACCAGAAATTGATAGGCGGTGCGGTACAAAATTCTGAGTATAGCTCTGAAGGGCCAGGACCCGCTCCCTCCAGTAATGTCCATTATACTTGAATGCGTGAAGGGAAACTCCAACGTATTTGTGGGGGAAGACACGGGACCATTCATTTCCTGCATAATGAGTCTGCATTGATCCCCATGAACCGAACCACAGACCCTAACTTCTAGATCTTTTCATTTGAGTGCCAGAGACAATGCCAAACTGCTCATTAATGGTTATAGTTTTGTCAATACTAGGATTATCAATGCAGAAAAAGGCCAGATCATCGGCGTACGCAAGCACTTTGACTTCATTGCCAAAGACAACAAAACCACGGCTATTGTCTCTTCGTAGCACACTTTCGTGTTAAAATGCAAGATATTCTCGTTCTGTACATTGTACATCATCGTCTTCATCAACTTCCACTGTGGCGCGAACAGATATCAGATCAGCTTAACCTCGATCTGAGCTTAACCCTAGACTAATATTGTAGCCAGACGTGCCTACGACCCAGCAAAACAATATCATTGGCAATGAGGCTAAACGGGTGCCCTCTCACGTCCACTAGGCTTAACTACTTTAAAACCCTACCATTTTTTGGTTTACAATGCTAGCTTTAGCGGCAGCAAATTTTCTTTAAAAGTCTTTTTCCGCACTGAACGCTTCTAGTAAAAAAAAAATGCTTGCATAAAACCCGCTTTGCAATCATTGCATACGTGGGAAGGCTAGGTTTTGTTGGTAATATACTGCTAGAACGCGTAGCATTACTCTATAAGCCATCCCAGCTTATAGCCTTGGTCAGTTAAGCATAAAAATAAAAATGAAATATAATTTCCGGTAAGCTTTGAACATAAACAAGGCTGTCCATTTGATTAAAATGCGTGATTCTAATGCAATTTTTAAAATGATATTGCTTATAAAAAAGGCTACAATCACGAAATTAAAAGAAAAAGATCCTTTCAACCGCCTTAGTAGAGCTTCTGTCCCAGTATATATGATAACCTTAATAATTTTGCAGCTTTTTTATTTCCGGCTCCTTCATATCTGTCGCTCCAAACTCATTTCAGGGCCTATCGCACATTTAATATCTTGGCGCGCTCCGTTCGCTAGGCAAACATAGTTTGCTGCGGTATTGATTCAAGGCCATCAAAAATCAGCTTGCGCTCTTTTAATGAAATTAAATCGTCTTTTTTTCTTGAGGCCTCGGAATGAAAAAAATGAAGCAAATAGGGAAACAGGTGATAAGCGTGGTACAAAAGTAAAGACCACAATTGTTCGTGTTCGCTGTCCTGGAATTGATTCCCACCGTTCTTGAGGGAAATTGTTTTTTTCCTCTTGAAATTTGGACATTGTAATAACTAATCCCAAAATCCCTATCTTCTGATTTAGGGCACCGACGGCATGCGAACAACAGAGCTCATTACCGTCCAGTTATGTGCATGTATCTTCACATAGATGGCATTGTCCCTGCGTGGCTTAGAACAGAACCCTCCGAATCGTTATTTTTTTTAGATACTTGTCCTTCCCTTGTGGTCCCTGATATGTTCGAGATGATAATGTGGAGTTTGATACTCATTAGCGGACACTACGCTACGACATATAAATAGTCTGGTATGGATGCAGAATGTTTAACATCGGAAGGCGATATCAGTTTTCAAGGTATAATCCAGCAGAAAAGCCTTGTTCCGTATGCCAGAGAAAAAGAACCTATGAAAATTATCGCGATTTTAACTGCGAATAGTAACGGCACACCTCCCGGAAATGGCATTGAAAGAATGCATGCACGGAAAAATATTAACCTCGTAGTGCCTATTCGATCACGGAGGCCTTACTCTTCTCTTTATTATTCATGTCGTTCATTTAAATATGCGCGAATAACTTGTTGCGGTGAAGAATAATGAGGGTTCACATGACGGTTAGTTTGTGGAAAGTGTAGTTCACTGCTCAACTTTTCTTCTTGCCTTTCATTAATTTCGCGATGTTTTTTCTCCTTATTTTTTACTCTTCCTTCTCGTTCCCTCCAAACCGCAGAAAGCCTTGAGAGGTGAGGTGTTGAGCAGCCGATCCCTATCAGCATTCCTATTTCTCTCCCTCCTTCCCATGTGCAAGAAATGTTTGAACAACCTGTTGCTGTGCCGTAGCTGTACGTTGACCCTGCATTGTGAACAAGAATCAAACCAAATGGAAGTTTAACTGGTTAGCGCCACGCTTTATACTCCATATGCGGAAACATTTACTCCATCACTATGGAGTAAAAGTGTTCTAAATGACCTATTTTACCCCCCAACGGAGAATAATGGGGTATAAAGGAGGGTTCTCCTCCTTATAACTCTCATTTTTAAATGGAGTTTCTTAGTCTCAATGCAACCCCAGGTTCCCAGAGGAGTAAAAAAAACACCATATTGCGCCATCCGCCCTGCCACCTAGCGTCTTGTCTGCTTGTGGTCAGTCGTCTGATAATAGCGGTGAGTGACGACCTCTTGGCTACCGTCGTCGCTGGATCTCTGCTCACTTCTGCTCCTTCACGGGCGCCTGTCGCGGTACAAGATATAGGCTTGTCGCAGTTTTCCGCTACAGTAAGCTGAATAATTGAACTACTCTTGTGAAGCTTACAGTGCTCTAACCATACCTGACCTTCCTTTGTTAGAGTCACCACCCCGTTAGAGCCCCTTCTTAGGCCTATTTCTCACAGCTTTTTTTTCAGTGTGGTTGTCGCGGTGTTTTGCTACAGATTATAGTGCGTTGCATAATATGGAACTCTGATAGAATATAGCTTCAACGCAGAGCTCTGGACTGAGCTGATGAGGCTACATTTTCCTCAGTCATATGAAAATTCCAAGCCTTAAGGAAGTGAATATAAAGCCAAACACTGCAATACCAAACTACCTTCAGAGGTGTTTTCATTTTCAACTTATTCTGCTCTGGTATTTAGTCAAATATAGTGTAATGCATGAACGTGAAAACTACTCCGCGACTCCTTTTCAGTTTTGAACTATTTATTCTAATGCTATATCCCTTTATCTACGAACGTAGCCAAACAAACAAGTTGGTACAGCAAAAGCAGACGACAAGCAGACGACTTCTGCCGCCTTCACCAACGGCACCGCTGGGCTTGCAGACGGCGAGAAGAACGCGCGACGCTGAGTCTCATTAGGGCAGCGCAGTTTCCGTAGTTGGATTCCTGGCTGCCTCCGCAGCTACTGCCCATTTCCGCCGCTTACACTGCTGTAAGACTGAGCCTGAATGAGGATAAATAAACACGACATCCTTTTTGGACTCCATATCTGTGGGTAGTAAAAAAAAAACTCTCTTGTACTCCTGAATACCTCCCTTTTATAAGGGAGAAAATAAAATACTCCATTCATATGGGGTAAATAAAACCTTTTTTTGAGTGTGCGCTAGAGAAGAAGCCATTTACTTCCATTTGAGTGTATTTTTGTTAACAGTGTAGAAAAGACATGAAACACTAAAGGAAACACAAGTACACTGTTAGTGAGAGGATGAACGCCCTATGCTCACCTATATTCGCATCGCAGCGCTTTCGCGCAATATTGGCGCCAATATAACGATAATATTGCGGCATATTGCGGAATTTTCGCCAAATACAATGCACGTCACTAAGACTACCGCTTCGAATTCACCTGGGCAGGATCATCTTCACGGAGCTGGACAACTTGACTAATGACACCAGAGCGTTTAAAGCTATATTTAAAAGTTTAATTGTTAAATGCAAGCTTAATATTCAAATAGGTGGAGCCCAAAAAATATTCGCTGCTATTTTACGTATCGCTTAATAACACTGACTTCGATTCAATTCGTAAAAAACTTTCAAAAATCATGAGGCATCTTAGATGGGACACCCTGTTAATGTATCTTCCTAGCCTAACGGAGAGTGTTCGTCCTCAGCGCGGAAGAAATAACTGCAAGAGAATGGAGGCCGAGAGGGTGACCATGATGACTGTGTTATTATAATGGCAGAAAGCTATGATTAACACAGCTATGATTAATGTCCGAAGCAGTGAAGATAAAAGGTAACGCAGTATGGGACCACAGAGACCGGCGGAGCAAAATATATGTACACCTTTTTCAGCAAGTGCACTCTAGGAAATTACCAAAACAGGTGTGAATTTTAGTTCATCGGGCTTATAAGAAAGCACTTCAGGGGATAAGTATGCTTTTCTGCTGAGTTCCCGTTTTCGTCATGGAAATGAACATTTCTGTTTTGGCTCTGCCCACTCATTACTTGTTTTGGTATGCGTTATAAAAGCCAGCGTGTACGTTGTGTGGTGGGCCAATTTATTTCTTCAGTGATGCTTTCAACAGCGCACGGCTAGTACACCAGCGTCATCACTATGAACCTCAGCGAACTTAACAGGAAACTATTAGAGATATAAGAGGAGACTGCTGTTAAAAATGCAAAGAAGCTGGTGGCGATATTATGGGGATCGCAAGCGGACGTTGGACGGCTGCCGAGTTTCTGAGGCACACACAGGTGTAAAGGAAAATTAAGTGCAGTTAAAGGGGAGTGCCAGGAAATTAGAGTAAAGCAGAAGATATCCGGAAAGTCAATAATTATACGGCTGCTGGTCTACTAGTCTGCCGAACTAAACTATTAGCACGCACAAAGAGGTCGAAGTTTCCCCGAAATGGGGCTCTGTTCTTTCCCGTGAAACCTTCAGTAAAATTTTTTTTTTCCCGAGGGTGCTCATCCTATCTTATCTAATAAAGTGCGCAACACATTGGCGTCTTGATATCTGTTTTTCTAGCGTTAAATTTTGTTTCGAGCACTTTCTCATATTTTAATTATTTTGGGCAACATCAATTCAGCCGCCGTGGTGTCCGGTGCTTTACAGAGGTCCGCGCAATATTGGCTCGTATAGTGCGTGAAACTGCTGCGCTGCGCTGATAGGCGAGCATTAAGCGCTTAGCTCTCGGGGACAGTGTATTTGTGTGTCCTTTAGATCTTCAAGCTTCTATACGGTCATCGTACAACCGGGTCCCACCTAGGGTTGTTTAAATGTTTTTGAGATTTTGAAAGTGGGCCAGGAAGAGTGCTGATAGACATCGGTTGCGCCTCATCTCACCCCTGAAGTACATCAGTGGCGCGAAGTGAAAGACGCAGAAGAGTAAAAAAGAAGAAAATAAAACAACGCGGAAGGTAATCAAGGAGGAGGAGGAGGAGGAAGAAAGGCAGATAGATTAATCAAAAAGATGAGAATAAAAGCTGAGCAGTGAATTACACTTTCCAGAAACTAATCCACATTCTTATTCATTCGAGCGGCGTTATCCCCGAAAGCATAGGTGAGCGAGATGAAATAAATATAGCAGTGACTCCCCAATAGACAATTGAAAACAGGCTGGTCATTTTTCCGGTGCATCCATCGAGTCCTTCCAAGTTCAGGGATGTGCAAACTTTCTATTCGGATATGAAATTGCGATCGCTTTCATTCTCGAGACTGCAAAAAAAAAGTGAAACGATCTCTCCAACACAAGCCACCTTTGCATATTTTTCTGCGTCAAATAGTTTCTTCACCATTCTTCCACCACTGACAACCAACGTGAACTCAGGAGGCATAATTGTTCTTGCAGTACACCGCCCAGAGATCCCGTACCGCAACTTCTGGGGTAAGTCGAAGGAAGACGTTCGTGGATAGCCTTCGCCCCCGCACACATGCTTGCTTCGATTGCAGCCCTTATCTCTCCCCCCCCCCCACTCCTTCTGTACCGCGGAAAAGAACTGGGCCACGGTAAAAACATTGCTAGAAGGCTGCGAAGAAGATTGATGCACACGGCTACGACGACGCGTTTCACGGGAGGAAGGCTCGGCCGAAGGAAAGACTGGCGAGGACAACGCCGCAGAAGAAGCAGCGGCGGGAGCATGTTGAGGGGGAAGAGAAGGATAAGGAGTGGAGGCCAAGGGGAAGATTGTCAACGGCACCGCGTTTACGATCACTGACCAGTTTTACTCTATCGACTCCGCAAACGCTACCGCGGAAAGGAGCCGAGCCAGACTTAAAGCCAGCAAGGCGCGATCCCCGCCGCTCCTTTTTATCGGATTGCAGAACGTTAAGAAACTGGAGACTTCTTTGGTTTGCTTTATGTGGGAGTAACGTCCCAAAGCGACTCAGGCTACGAGGGACGCCGTAGTGAAGGGCTCCGGAAATTCCTACCACCTGGGGTTCCTCAACATGCACTGACATCGTACAGTACACGGGCCTCTAGAATTTCGCCTTCATCTAAATTCGACCGCCTCAGCCGGAATCGAAGCCACGTCTTGGGGTCAGCAGCCGAGCGCCATAACCTTTTACCATGGCGGCCCAGCTGGGGACTCAATTACTCGAGAGCCTATTTCAGAATTGGAGTGGTGGTCCCCACGTGCTAATAGACGGCAAGCATCAAGTGTACCGTTGATGATGATGATGATGTCCTCAGGCTTAATGGCGCATACCTACGGCGGGGGATTGGCAAGGGTGCATTGCGGATACAAGAGCACTCATGGACAATGAGTAGAGTGTTTGGATAATTTTGTGACCGTCATCATATTTCTTCTTAATTTTTTTTTCCTGGAATTCAGGTTGCTTTGCTCCCCACTTTCATTGAATGAATTTCCTTGGTGCCTATTACCTAACATTGCCGCCAGCGCATTCACTCGTTGCTCACCACTTTTCTTTGTCAGGGCTCAAAAACCTGACTGTTCGGCTATATTTGTGTTTTGGCCTCAGAAGTTCTGTTTTTCTTAGGTGCAAATTTAATTTGATTGATTTCGCCCACGGAAGCAAGTTCAATTTTAAAGTGCCTATAATTGTATATTAAGAAAAAGAGGAAAAACTCATACCTGTGTGACTGCACGACTTGTGGGAATAACGACTGTGCGCAGAACAGAAGAAACGCCCCTTAAGTTCGAAGTTTTCACGTTTCTGTGAGGTTTCTTCCAAGCGCGCTCTCTGTCCAACGATGAAAAGAGGGGCGATTTCTGAACAGTAGTCCACATTAATTATCTGTTCTCGACAATTACAATTTGAGATTTGGTCGAGAGATCTACGTCCGAATGGTATGTTTCACCTTCTAAGCAGGGAAATTACGATCAAAGTCGCACTGCTTTGCAATGCTCATTGCTTTTCTTCGACCGCTTTCATGAACGCATATCATGTAAGTTTAGTTTCAGCAACATGAAATCCCGATGACACAAACAGGGTAGAAACAGGCGGGACGGGGAAGTGGCTGTGTAGTATTCACATCTGTTCGCTAGGTTAAGCAGTAGCACTCAGTTCAAGCTTGCAAGCTTTATCTTCTTTTAAGAGCGTTAGCTCTTACTCATCACGTGACGAGATTTCGTGGGGTCTGCTACCACCCTTGATCAGAGCGCCATCTGTGACAGCAACTACTCATCACGTCTCGAGATTTCGTGAGGCCTCCTACCACCATGAGGTCAAAGCAGCATCTGTGGCTGCAACTAGAAAACAGCGCATCTCCCATTGAGAGTTGCAGCGCCATCTACAATGGCATTGCAGAAACAACCACCTGCCGCATGCCAATGACGACGTCACTGTCCATGATGGTGGACAGAGGTGGAAGTGTGTGAGAATGACGTCAGGGGCGAAATAGTGGCATAGTTTCGGTTTCTCGAATTCAATATGGCGGGCAATAACATCGGTTGTGCCCTCACATCTCTTTCCCTCCACCTCACCAAAAATATCCTAAAACGGGTAACAAAACTGTCCCGTCATGGGACCACTATACATTTATACATTCGTTCCGATATATATTCTGACATCAACGGGCAACCATACGGGGACAGTTGTATTCCGAATTATGTAGGCAAATGAAACTCTATGGGTTGTGGTATAGAAATAAAACCACAATTAAATATTAGGTAAACATTATATACATGCATTTACTAATTGAAGCATTATTATATCGCACCGCAAGCCGAATTCTAGGCCCACCTTCACCCCCCAAACGAAGCAAAATTCGTTTAGGACGTATCATGAGGGGGTGCAACTCGACAATTGGTAGACGTGCATCGTAATTTCTCTGAAAGATGGCACTAGGCGGATGATGACGCGCTAGGAGGACACGAGGACGGAGAAAGACAGAGCATTAAACGACCGGTTAAAAAGGCGGAAGGTAAAAATTGGATAAATTCAATGAAAAAGAAGCATACTGCAGAACTATATCGATACTGGAAACAGCAGATTAGGAAGGAAGCGTTTTGTGATAACTCAAAAGGCAGTGCCCTAATTTTTGAAGCTAGGTCAGGCTGTCAGCGTTCGAAGAAATTTAACGATGATGACACATGTGCTGTGTGTGGTAAATCTGTAAAAACAATAGAACACCTCATACTAAAATGTAATGGTATCCATCCCGATGTCGATGCTCGCATAGTCACTCTTCCCGAGGCCGTAGGGTTTACAGACAACAACTGTCATGTAAATAATTCTGCGGTGGAAATTAGCAAAAGGCGATTGGAGGATTGGTGGCAAAAAAACAGAGAGGTGACATAAGTTCTAAAGTGTAGGAAGACGTATTTTAAAGAAAATGGCAAATTTAATCATTTACAACACAGTTAAACAAAAATAAAGGAAAAAAAGTTGAGCATAGCGGTAACTGCAATCACCCTGTTTCAAAGTGGACGCTTCTACCTTCCATCCATCCATCCATCCGGCAGGCGGCGTGCGTGCACGCGTAGCCGAGCATGGTGGCAATCCCCCCCGTTTCAAAGGTTATCACATTCCGTTTCTCGAGACGAGCGGTGCGTTATTGTTCGCTTTCTACGTCTAGTAAACCAAACAGCTAACGCTCGTTACTTCAACGTCTTCCAGACGGTGGCGGCCTTTCTTTTTTATGACAAGCTATCGTTTTAATTCATTGGCAGGAACATCATTTTGCTAAAGGCGAATTTGCCTATTACTTTCCAAACTCATCTCCCCCTTTGATCCAAAGTGGGAGAAACTGCAAATTGATTACGCCTACAGCGCAGTCATTTGTTTCTTCACACAGCACTTAGAAACTGCATGACTCATAAACTCATCGAAAAAAGAATGTTGTAAACAAGAACTCTTTCGCCAGCCACACACGCATGGCATTACACTTGGGTAAGTAGGTTATGATAATCACAGGCAAATAAAGGCGCATATTTTTCGCCCTCGGTTCCAGTCTTTTGTAAAATAAAACTCGCGTTACTTGCGCATTTATTTCACAGTCTTTAACTGACTTCTGCCATCAATATGGTTAATTTTTCGAAACCTGAGTCGCTCTTTACATCCTCTACAACACGTGCCATAGAAATTATGCTGAAGACGTTAGGTTATGCCCACTCGTGCAGTGTGCATTTTATTTTCCGCAAATAAAAAGTAGTCTTAGACGTAATATTTAAAGTAGGCGAAGTGCTGTAGAACCGTAATACAACAAGCTTTGTTTCGCCATCGAAACTGCATTCACGAAAAGAAAAAGTATTTTCAGCTATTTGCGTGTCAAACAGTTCGATGAGACCTAACAATTACTTCTACGTTTTCAATTGTTTTTAACAATGGGTGAAGCCACGGCCAATACGTCGATGGACCGATCATTGCGCCTTATAGTGACCTCAGTATTATCAAATTACAAAGTGCACTTGCACTGCTGGCATCTTGTCCGGATTGAGCATCATTCTTTGAAAGAAATTTCCTTCGTGAACTTCGTGAATCACTACTGGGAGGTGCCGTCTACTAGTGCAGGGACGACCTGTTCGTACTGCAAGGCAGGGTGTCAGCTGGGGTCAGCCTGCTTAAGACGGGCGTCGCAAACACTTCTGGCTGGCGACGACTCGGCAATCCTAAATTTTACTGCCACTAATGCCATTCCTGGTTAGCAGCTCTATTAGCAACGCACTTTGACCGTCATCGTTCAATTAACAATGCAAAGAGAAGCGTACTTCTTATGAAAGGAAGGAGCAAACTAACGATGAAGAACAAATCATCAGTTTTCTTTCTCAGAAGCAATAATTATTGAATTGAAAAAGTTGCACTGATGGCGTTATTTAGTAGGCCCTCTCGGCAAATACTTAAGATATTAGCATTTGTGCCCATATTGCGCAGTGTATCTTTCAAGCTCTAAATATAAAGACTGATGATCGCTGTCTTTCGAGTTGTTTACTTTCATGCCGCAAAGAAGTAGGAGTAGCAATCGTACATACTAAGTTTTGTCGAAGCTACGGATTACATAGCCGGGTTAGATATAGAAACAAAAGAATACATGAGAGAATGCGTATGTACCCAAATATTATGTCATCAGCAAAGTTTTAAAGGCAAGTAGGAGTGCCAAGTTCCACCGCGTCTCACGCAGCTTCTAACCAAATAAAAATATACGAAACACGTTTAGACCCGACAGCAGTTTCAGTCCTCTAGCTCTGCAGGTGCGGAACTCGGATGCGGACCTCAGCCTCGCTCACACATGTGAACCACTTGGTGACACGAAGGCCGTGCTTCAACTTCAGAAAACCATAGTCAGCGTCAGGTCGACCGGTTTATAGCGCAATCTACGAGACGGAAGGATGGCGCGGTGGCCAAAACGATAATCACTGTATTTTCCTGGCCGTTCGTCTTCTAGACTGTGTTTATTCCGTGTTAGAGATTTTTTCATCATTCTCCTCCTGTATTTAATTCATCATATTTGTAGAAGCGTCAAGAGGATGTTTGTCTTTCGGTTCGCTTCTATGTTACTTTTTCCCATATTTACTCTGTAACTAGCAATATATTTAGAAGCCCAGAAATTAAGAAAAACTAAAGCTCCTTATGGACTTCTTTGCGACCGATTAGACTTCAGGATTGGTGTTGATACTCCTTGTTGACAGTGTAATGATCGAGTGCTACACCCGAATGGCTTAGCAAAAGCCGTCTTATATACCACATCGCTGTTTTCACCTCTTCTTTCTGCTGTCAACCAAGCGCGCCATGCTGGGGACATAGCTAATTTGGACAGTAAAAAGTACAACAAAAAACACGCAGTGATGCTCGCATGGGCGACACGACGGATATGCGTAAGCGGTCGCTGTTGCGAAATACGCTCATTGACCAGACATTGATTTCTTTTCAGTTTCTTTTATGTTTCGTTTTCGTTGTTTTTCTTCTCGTTATCTTCTTTTAATGCTCCGAGTTCGCTCATTCTCGACTTTTATTTCATAGATCCCTATGTGCCCCTTATACTGCTCCTGGCGCAGTGGCGCAGCGGTTAAGCGACGATGGTGCCATCGGTGGAACAGGTTGCTCTTCACGAGCGACCTCTCGAGCCCAGTCACTAAATCCACTGCCACCTGCCACTGTAGGCAGTTTCCTTGCAATCCGGTGAACAGGGCTTCATTTCTAGGCCTTCACATATAAACTTTGCCTTGTTCCTCAACTTTCTCCGCGATATGTGCCCTCTAATGCTCACGCAATAATAAAAGTGCCCAACCACGGCGCACCTAGCGGGGACGGAGAGAACTTTCACATCTCTGAATGCGGAGCAGAATTTGCTTGACTTGGGGCTGCGGCAGCATGAAATGCGTGTACAGATCACGTGCGGTGCAAAAAAAAATGCAAGAAAACGCTCATATGCTATGTGTTCTGTCCCTCTCTCTCGTTCTCTTTATTCGCCCCCACTCATACGTACTCGTCCCATCGACGACGCTTGTAAGCCTTTTCGTGGTTTGATTTGTGGCTCAACAATAAAAGGAAGTGTGTGTTGGCTTTTCCCCGTGGAAGTGAATAGCGTATTGTGAGGGGAGAACACGCGTGTCGCAACGCATGATGTGAGCCGCTCCAGCGAAGTGGCGGGTCACTCGAAACTTCCTTCAGCCTGAATATTCTCGCGGAAACCTCATCCAGTATGGTTTTGTGCCTATAGTGGTCGATTTCCTTGAGAACGAGGACATTTCCGAAGGCATGAGAGATCATCGCATGCGCTTTTGAACCAGTGAAGCTGTAGTTTTCTAGTCCCCTTTACCTTTCGTTCTGTATATAAGTTCAAACCTTTCAGCATTGGGACCCGCACCGCGCCAGCTTGCATTACAGTCACTGCAGAATCTTTTTTATCGCAGACCTGAGGCTGGGCGTGGAACGGTTCCGGCAGAATAATGAACGAATAATACAAAGAACCACTCCTATTTTTCCCTTTTGCGTCATTCGTATTGCAAGTGCCATGACTTCAGCTGAGGCGTACAAACATACAGTAGCGTCCGGTTCGACAATGCAATTTTCTGTAAATTGCTGGACCAGAGGCCAGCAGTTCGTTCAATGCTTTTTTACTGTTTTTCTACCGGTTTTTTTCGAAAGTAACGGTATAAAAATGTGAAAAAAGCACATCCCAAGCAGCACAGGTCATCGGCCCAATATTGCAACAGGATGGTCCCATCCTGGTCCTTTGTAAGGCCAACTTTGCCAATACAGTTCCAATGTTTGGCCAATTACTTGAGCCTCACGTAATTGTGTCCTATGCAGAGCTCGAATTTCGGTAACCGTAGTCTTGTTCTGTATACATGTTTGCTTGGAAATGCATTTTTTTTATTTCTCCAATACTGTAAGTACCAAAAAAATTAGTTTAGCCTGAACGGTGGTGCACTGTGATGCATAAAACCTTGATTAATCAAGTGTAAGTCAGGTTGTGAATGGCGCTCACGCACATGTCAAAATTGAATTCATATGTGGGGACATGCGTAGGTGAGATTGGCTCACCGTACAAAGAAGAGAAAAAAAGTGCGCTAAAAAGCTAAGAGAGACGCAAGCTTGCTTAGCGTAAACTATTTTTCACCAAAATGTCGCCCGCAGTTCGTTTAAGCCTGGCAGACTCGAACATGTGCTGGATGCTCATCACAGAGCATGAACGCTTTGCACCGGCTTTTTAGAATGGCCGACATCTTAGGATGTTTGGTATAGGCGCACTACAAAAAAGCGCTGCTGTCAGCGTGGGACATTCAAAACACATGCAAACATACGTACCATGCGTTGACAACATGTCATCGCTTCTCAGAGACTATTAATGCATCTTGACCGCTTAGGAGAGACGGTAGCTGGGCGCTCCCTTCTCCAGCGGCTCTGCAAGAGATATGAGTCGAAGGCTTACTTCGCACTCAATACTCTTAGTTCTTTAGGCATTAATTTCCGAAGCCAAAGGAAACGGTTGAAACCCCCCTGGTCTTTTCCGACCCTCGACTGTAAGGTCACAATTCCCCATGTGAGCGCAAAACGCAGCTCTCCATTGGCAGCAACGCGTTCGCTTGTACTGGAATACTTGGAAACAAAGTATACCTGTCATCTCCAAATTCTCACGGATGGTTCTGTGGACAAGGTCAAACAATCTAGCGCAGCGGCTTTTTACACTCCTTCTTTGGACTGTAAGTGGTCCGTACGCTGTACTGCTGTCGTATCCTCAACAACGGCTGAAAGTGTTGCTATTGAGGCGGCTTTACGAAAGTTAGGGTCTTGTCCGGCTCAACCTGTTGTCATCCTGATTCAAAATCTGTCCTTCAGAGGTTAGAGCGCGGATTCCCTACGGACGCCTTGTCTCTAAGCTCTCTGCGCTTGGTGCAGAATCTGCACAGCAGAGGCTTTACTCTACATTTCCAGTGGGTGCCTTCTCACATAGGAGCCAACGGTATTGAGGTGGCAGACAGTCTCGCCCATAAAGCTCTCTCAAGGATTCCATCAAAAAAAGTACCTCAAGATTTGAAAAGTCTCTGCAGGAAAACGGTGCTCGATCACTTCAGTACCCTGTGAAGTGCGTCCCACAAGCCATGTGTGACCAAGGGACTGAGACGATCTCAGGCGACGCTTCTACATCGAATTCGCACGGCCTCTGCTCGCACTCCTGCATGGATGCATAAGACCGGCATAGCATCGTCTCCACTCTGCTCTTTATGTGGTGTGTGCGGGGATATCGAACATTATATTATGTACTGCCCAAAGTACAACGCGGAAAGGCATGTGATGTTCGCTTCTTTCAAGAAGACAGGAACCCGCCACAGCACAGTGCAGGACATTGTCTACCCGAGTGGAAACCAGACATGCAGAAGGGAGGCTGCACGCCTTCTTTTAACATTTCTGCAGAACACGGATCCTGTTTTTAAATGGTGACAGCAGGAACGGACTATGGCCTACTGTGATTGAATGTGTGCGTAGATGGTGTCTTCCGGAGTGGGCTACTTTATACTGTGAGTGAATGTGTGTATGGAGTGTGGCACTACAATGGCCTATGTTCTAGTGTGTCTGAATATGTGCATAGATGGTGACTTCTGGAGTGGATTGTGATGTGGACTGTGTGGAGTGATTGTGTGCATAGATGGTGAGTTTGGGAGAGGAATGTGTGCTATTATAAGAGACAGTGCGCATAGCGGGGTAGATGCGACAGGCTTTAGGACATCATCAACATAGAAGGGACGTAACGGTGGAGCAATTGCCGGCAGAATAAGCAAGGCTAACCCCACCTGTAGCATTCAACACCTTAACTCAACTACACCATGGTGGCCTGGCTGCTTGCGTCATTTGAGAGGCCAAGACGTTTCCTCTGGGCGGCAGCAGCTGACCGACCGGACTGAAGTTCAGCAGCGTCCACTTCCATCACCGCCACCAAAAAAAGAAACAGTGGTTTCACTATAATGTCGTAAATGAGGAAAAAGCTGAAGAGGCGAAGGGACGGCGTAAATGAGGAAAAAGCTGAAGAGGCGAAGGGACGGCGTTCTGCTCTAGAGCCATGGTGGTTGAAAGTATTCCGGATCCCTCCACTACGGCACTTCATCTCTTTCTTTTTCCTTTCCACCTTCCTGTCATTAGTTACTGAGCGGTTCTCGTGCCCACCGGGATCGGAGAATTACTGCGCCATGTCCTTTCCTCAAAAAGTATTTTCAGTTTCTTTAATAATAATAATAATTGGTTTTTGGGGAAAGGAAATGACGCAGTATCTGTCTCATATATTGTTGGACACCTGAACCGCGCCGTAAGGGAAGGGTAAAGGAGGGAGTGAAAGAAGGAAGGAAGAAATAGGTGCCGTAGTGGAGGGCTCCGGAATAATTGCGACCACCTGGGGATCTTTAACGTGCGCTGACATCGCACAGTACACGGGCGCCTTAGCGTTTTTCCTCCATAAAAACGCAGCCGCCGCGATCGGGTTCGAACCCGGAAACTCCGGATCAGTAGTCGAGCGCCCTAACCACTGAGCCACCGCGGTGGGGCTAAGTTTCGTGGTGAACGCGCTTTCGATGTGCGCTCGAACACACGGGCTTGACGTCCCATTTGTTCTCCGTCAGGTAGTTACACGCAGTGACTGAACTCTCCGCGAGTTCTACCTTGAACGATTAATAACTGGACGCCCCACTCCAGTTGTAACCAACACAGTGCTGTGCGCGTGTGTGATTTAATTCATCTAAAATGAACTAATCACGCGCACAACCTGGACACATTTCTTATTGTGTAAATAGTTTGTACATATTACTTCTCCCCCTATCCTCTATTCCTGTCCCCTCACCTCTTTCATTTCATTTCTCCACTCTGCCTGCTGTCCTTTATTTCCGCTGCCCCAGCTCAGGTGCTTCAGTGTCGATGGCAGATGCCGGGGCTAGCAAAAATCTTTTCCTTCCTTTTTACTATTATTTTTAATAAAACCACTGCCACCACCACCGCGGTCGGGTTCGAACCCCGGCAGTTAGATCCCGAGGTGGTGGAAAAAATACGTGCTGTTGTGGAGGGCACTTAGATCACCAGGTGGTGCAAATTATTCCGGAGCCCTCCACAACAGCACGTATTTCTTCCTTTTTACTCTCAGTCCGTTCTTTATAGCTTTCCTTACGGCGCGGTTCAGGTGTCCGTGCAGATGTGACGCACACTGCGCAATTTCCTTTCTTCCAATGTTAATACAGGCTCATGCAATTTTATTTCTATTCTTCTTTCAGTCAAAACTCACTATTCCTATTACGAGAAAAGCCGACGGCGTCTATCCGTACTCGCAGATGCTAAAGAGCACCCCAGCGATGACTACAAAAAATGTGCTGGGGGTTATTAAGGCACCGTAAGACGCACACAGCAAGCCGCAAGCCGCTTTTACAAACATGTATATGGCGTTCGTGTATATAAACTCACCAATAGGCGGCCTGAATGTGGCGCCAGTTTTCCCGTCTACATTCGTACTTTCCTACAGCGTTCCGGTGGCGTTACACGATTTCTCGTTGCATATAGCTTACAAGTGCTAGTCAAATTGGAAGCTGGCTTGCGAGGAGGATTCTAACCGATCACACATGCACCTTACCTTCAGATGTATGCCTTCCCTGACTATAGCATAAAAGGTATGCAACCGTTCGTCGTGCAGCATTACTGGCGGTGTCAGTCCAAGCGGTGAGGTCGTGGGAGGGTTTATTGGGGGCATAGTGAGGGGTACCAAGAGGCGTGACCCGATTCGGTTTTAATATTGAAAGTATTGTTTCTCATGTACGTAAACTCGGCGAAAAGAACTTTATTGTATGTAAAAACATTACGGTGAACAATGAAACCGGGAAAAGTAATGCTTTCGCATTCCCAAGAGTAAGCAGTCCTTAGCGTGTCTGCCGAATCATTTTCCTTTCTCCTTGCATAGAATTCAAATGGCGATGACGCTTCGATGGCTTAATTGTTAACGGAGGAATCTAGCTAAGTAAAATCCATGGTCTGAACTTTGTGTTTGCTGAACACTGATGCTTACCTAGTCGCGAAAGTACAAGAAAATCGTTTTTTGAACGATGTGTTGAAGAATGCTTTTAAATTTTACCTCGGGCCAATAGTGATGGCCAATGCGCACATTTCGTTTATTCAAGAAACATGAAATGTTTTTCCGCGAAGAAGCATTACTGCACAAATTGGCACCAATGTAGTCGCTCGGCGCCACGCCCGGCTGGCACGTTGCCAGATAGCGCCTCTCACTCTCCCTCCGTGACCTCCAGCATCACATACGCTCAAGTCTTAAGATCGCGGCAGCGTTGTTTTGATAGAGGCGAAATAATAGTTGGTTTTGGAGGGAAAGGAAATGGCGCAGTATCTGTCTCATATATCGTTGGACACCTGAACCGCGCCGTAAGGGAAGGGGTAACGGAGGGAGTGAAAGAAGAAAGGAAGAGAGAGGTGCCGTAGTGGAGGGCTCCGGAATAATTTCCACCACCTGGGGATCTTTAACGTGCACTGACATCGCACAGCACACGGGCGCCTTAGCGTTTTTCCTCCATAAAAACGCAGCCGCCGCGATCGGGTTGGAACCCGGGAACTCCGGATCAGTATTCGAGCGCCCTAACCACTGAGCCACCGCGGCGGGGCTAGAGGCGAAACGCAAAAGGCGCCTCTTCGCATACTTTCTGCACGTGGTGGCGGTTGTGGCTCGCCTTGAGCAAGTGGGCAGGCTCATAGCAGTGAGCCACTCAGCACTTTTCTCTTCATTCTTCGGCTCAGCAACAGCAGCAGCAGCCGATGTGAGAGCACGTTAAAGATCCAAGGTGGTTCAAAATATTGCGGAGCAACCCACCGCAGCACTTCATCATCTCTTCCTTCGTTCCCTTCCACCTTCCTGTCATTAGCTACGGAGCGGTTCTGGTGCCCACCGAGATGTAAGAATTTGTGCGCCACGTCCTTTCCTCAAAATGTATGTTCAGTTTAATTTGTATCAAAATTGTTCGTCGTACCCGCCGTGGTGGCTCAGTGCTTAGGGCGTCGGCTACTGATGCGGAAGTCCCGGGTTCGAACCCGACCGCGGAGTCCGCGTTTCGATGGAGCTGAAACGCAAAGGCGCCCGTGTGCTGTGCGATGTCATTGAACGTTAAGATGCCCAGGTAGTCGAAATAACTCTGGAGCCCTCCCCTACGGCGCCTATTCCTTTTTCTCTCTTTCCTTCCCGCGCGCGCATTGGCTGCGTGTGGCCAGGGGAACGACGGGTGCGGCACGGAATCGCGATGAGTGATGTGTGTGACGGATGCGGTGCAGTGGAAACACTAGAACATCTGCTCCTTCGCTGCTCCGCGTTCGCCGATGCTCGTCGCGATATGCTCGCGGCCTATAGGGCGCAGGGCATACTACCAGACTCCATCAAGACGCTATTGTGGCCGCAGGGCAGTGCGCGCACTCGTGAGCGAACTTTGGTGAGCCTCTGTGCATTCCTCGAACACACGGGCTTGACGTCCCGTCTGTTCTCCGTCAGGTAGTTACACGCAGTGACCGAACGCTCCGCGAGTTCTACCTTGAACGATTAATAACTGGACGCCCCACTCCAGTTGTAACCTACACAGTGCTGTGCGCGTGTGTGATTTAATTCCTCTAAACTGAACTAATCACGCGCACAACCTGGACACATTACTTATTGTGTAAATAGTTTGTACATATTACTTCTCCCCCTGTCCTCTATTCCTGTCCCCTCACCTCTTTCATTTCATTTCTCCATTCTGCCTGCTGTCCTTTATTTCCGCTGCCCCAGCTCAGGTGCTTCAGTATCGATGGCAGATGCCGGGGCTAGCAAAAATCTTTTCCTTCCTTTTTACTATTATTTTTAATAAAACCACTACCACCACCACCACCGTCCCGTCCATTCTCCTCCAGGTAGTTACACGCAGTGGCCGAACGCAGCGCGAGGTTTACCTTGCACGATTAACAACTGGACGCCCCACTCCAGTTGCAGTCAACATTGTGCTGTGGGCCTGTGTATTTATAGCTCCATCACGCACAGAACCTGGGTACATTTCTTATTGTGTAAACAGTTTGTGTATATTACCTCTCCCCCTTATCCTCTCTTCCTGTCCTCTCACCTCTTTACATTTCTCCATCTGCCTGCTATCCTTCATTTCCGCTGCCCCGGCTCAGGTGCTTCAGTATCGATGGCAGATGCCAGGGTTAGCAAAAATCTTTTCCTTCTTTTTATTATTATCTTGTATTATTAAAACCACTTACTAATACTACTCTGCCCCTCTTTTATCGCGTTCTTCACGGGGCAGTTCAGGTGTCCGCCGAGATGTGAGACCGATACTGCGCCATTTCCTTTCCCCCAAAACTAACTCAGGCCCGACGCAGATACTGCGCCATTACCGTTCGCCCCAAACGAATTCAGGCCCGTGCAATTACTCGCCGAGGTGGCTCAGTGGTTAGGGCGCTCGCCGACTGATTCGCAGTACCCGGGTTCGAACCAGACCGCGGCGGCCCCATTTTGATGAAAGCGGAACGCTAAGGCGCCCGTGTGCTGTGCGATGTCAGTGCACGGGAAAGATCTCCAGGGGGTCGAAATTATTCCGAACCCTCTAATACAGCAACGCTTTCTTCCTTTCTTGTTTTAATCCCTCCTTTATTCCTTCCCTTACGGCGCGGTGCTGCTGTCCGCGGATATGTGAGACAGATACTGTAGCATTTCCTTTCCCAAAAACA